>JAWNLD010000678.1:3000000-3275000 GCA_035041545.1 Drosophila colorata
TACGATAACGACAGCGAGTACCGAGCGACTAGGAGAACATAACATCAATGATTAGCTAAAAGTAAAAGACTACACAGAGGGGGCGGGCGTAGGGGTTGGGGCCTGCTCTCTAAACTTAGCGACAAAAGCTGTTATCAAAGCAATCTAATCGCCGCAATACGATAATTAGCATTTATATAGAAATTACTGGGTGTGTGGGTGTCTGTGTGTGTTGGTGTTGTTCGGGTGTTTTCAGTGGTTTTTGAATATAGAAAATTGTGCTGCTGGCTGATTGAAAAGCAATCATCATCAATTATCAAGTGTTTAAATAAGGGAAATTGTCAAGCGTCTGCAATAAACAAGATTTTTTATACACTACGATAACTTTCATATATTTTTCATATATTTAATATTTAAATCACATCGAAAAACAGTCCTTTGTGTGCGTAGTTGGAATTAATTTAGTATAATCATGATATATTATGTCTTATCAATGGGTTCTTAAATAAAAGCCTGCTGTTTTCGAGCAAAAATATGAAAATTGCAAATAAACCGTAAATAAACAAAGTTTTTGAGCAGGTTTTATAAAAAAATTTACTTAAAAATACTTTGCAATGTAGAAATTCATTTTCAAGCAATTTCTTAAGGAACTACAAATGAAATCCATGGAATCAGTTTCTGATCCATGATTAGTCTATAGAAGAAAGTCTGATAGAAACATATTAGTGTCTTAAGGTTAGAGATACGAAAAGTTTGACTATAGAAATCACATCTTAAGAAATTCTTTTGAAATACTTTTAAGATTCTAACTTATTCGTTTTTTTCGTGTCTTGATTCCAAACTATTTCAAAATTATTCTTGTAAAAACAGGTTGGGAATTCTAAGCAAAACAATGTTTTAATCATTATTTGGTATATGAAATAACAGTTAAAAACTTTCCATTGCATAAACTGCATTTACAACCATTTGCTAACAGGTGACATGCTATATAAACTATATAGTATATATATATATATATAAATAGCGTATTAGTAGTATAATAGTACCGTTTGATAAGCAAAGCGTGTACCTGATTATAACAACAGCAACAATAACAACAGCCGCGACAGCTACGACGTCATTGGAAGATACTTGAAATGGAATCAGCGATATACAATATATGCATATGCATATATAAAACTGTATAATATCGTATTCAAGCACCAACTTAACGATTTACAGCCTGCGACAATTATTAACATTAATTTAACCTGTTTTCAGTTTTCAGTTTTCAGTTTGTTATAGTCACACTATCGCTGGCCATTTCATTATGCGCCAAAAATATGCATATGCAATTTGGTGAGGGGGCTAATGTCGTAAGGGGGAGGAGGGTGTGTGGGAGCGGGTGTGCACACTCGCGCTAATTGCGAGCAACGCCAAGTGTTGACTTGGCGTGAAATTTATCGCTGTGAAAATGCCGAAAACTAAAGAAAAGCAAAGCGCAACAAATGAGAGTGCTCTAGTGTAGAGAGATCGAATTTAAAATATCCTATAAAATGCTTTAACAATGGGTACAGAATTACAGTGAAATTTAGTATAAATAAATGAGACCTCAATATTAAGAAGCCATTCAAAAATTGAAGATTTGCTTTAAAAATGTAAGTTGCACTTATTTTTTTTCTAGCAACAAAAGAGTTACAAATTTGGTATACGTGAAACTATATAATTAAATCGCACATAAATACATGTATACTTATATTTCCATTTACTTATATTAAAAAAAAACAAAGGTTTTTCTTTCTTTTTTCCAAATTTCTATTTTAGCTATTAAAAAATCGGAGATAAGATATCCGCAACTTTTAAGGCTAATACATTTTTTTATAGACTAATGAGCCAACTCTATTTCAAAGATATTTGTTACATATATCTTTGCAACTGTAATATACCCTTTTTCTGCACTGAAGCCTTTAGGGTATAATGAAATTGTGCAGCATGCACGCCAGCTCTCTGTGGCTCTGCCTTTTGATTTAGGAAAATTGCTGCAGCTGGCCACCTGCGCGTATACGTAATCTAAATTTATTGGCTCATTAGAGAATTGTGCAAATGCGCACGTAAGCAAAGCGTTGGCCAAATTTACAAATTTACACATTTTCTTTCTATTGGCAACGAGGTGTTTTCTAATTGGTCTTTAATTGTAATAGTATATACTGAAATAAGGTTCACTTTTGCGTTAGACAAGAGCTTATCGAAAACTTTGATAAGCCATCGAAAACAGGTAAAATTCCATCAGCCTGAGTCATTATTTAGTGCTAGCCCTCTCTCTTCATCTTTCACTCTTTTTTCTTTTTGGTTCGTGCTAGGCAGTTGTTGCGCGCTTTGTTTTAACAGCACTTACAGCAGAAAAAGTTAATATTTGTTCAACGCCCCAGACGGGGTGCTTTTAATTAAGAGTCAATATATGAGACTTTGGCAAGCAGCAGTACTCACTGTACTTTAAGCAGTGTGTACACACTGTAAGCACCACAAAGAACATCAGAAAAAACGTAAACTTTCAACTAAAATCAAATAAACTCAACTCAGCTCAAAATACGTTATGCGCTCTGTTTGTTTATAGGTTTTGTAATGAGACTTAGTGTTGGAAAACACACCTGAACATGGCCCATATTTGATCAGACGACATAACGGTAAGTAAGTAAATATCGAAAGAGCTGAGCAGCAATTGGTGAGGTAGGTTTTCATAATTACATTGTTAAGGGGAACTCAAAAGTGAAACTTTCTAAAGGGATATTGATCTTAAAATAAAAAAAATTTAGCAGCACTGCTTTGATTTTTTTCTTGTATCCCCCTGAGTTTGAGATGAACACTACTGAATATGGCAACATTTATTTAATTATGTGGTAGCACTGACACTGACATATTTAAAAAAAAAAAAAAATAATAATAATAATAATAATCTGCTCTGATCTCTAAAGGCAGGAGAATTTTATAGGCCGTACTTCAATTTCTTATCGAGCATATTTTCAATACCCTCATCCCCAAGGCATTTCTATAAATTTGTATATAAATACAATCATATCTCATTTTACTTACGGCCCCCTCCCTCAAGAGGGTTTATACATAGGTCTAGCCAGGGTATTTAATCGAATGCTATCGCTCACCTGCAAAGAAATGCAAAAGTAAATAATAATCAATAAATGTAATTTAAATTTGAATACAAATTAAGTATAAAGTGATTAAAAATATTGTCAAATTTCAATTTGGCGACGCAAAAACAAATATACTAGATGTATTTAATTAATTGGCGAGTTTAGCAGCGGCTGGCAACGGCAAAAGCCCAATCGAAATTTATAAATAACCTCAAATTACAGACGTCACTCCACGCCGCGAGCCAAGAAATTGAATGCATTTTTGGCCAACGGCCACTCGAGAAAGTGTTGTCAATGAAATTCAAGAGCCAGCGGTCCGAATCGGAAATAGTTTTTAGCCAAGTACGAAGTCAGCTGTGAAATGAAAATGAAAATTGCATTTCCACACTGTTAGAGGGCAAGTATCGCTATATATACATATAGTTCGTAGGTTCTAGACCCTTTTCCCCGACTGTCTGCTAAAATATGTACAGCAATTTTTCATCACTCAGCTGACAGGCGTTGAGTTTTGAGATGCGAATGAGTCAAGTTTTTTGCTGTTTATCTTAATTTTCTTTCCTTTTTTTTTTTTTTTGCTGTTTATAATTGCAATTTCTTCTTCATGCCATTTGGCATTTCATGGGAAAATGTCAAGAGTGGGCAACAACCAAGTGGGCGGACAGTTAATTGATGTCTTGGAATTTCCTCTACACATATTTTCTTGTGTTTTTCACTAAGAATCTATCAAAACAAAGTGAAGAAATTGATAGGTTGAAAAACTTTCTGCAGCAAATAAATGTTATTTTAAGTAACTGAAGAATTTTATTGTGTATATAGATAAATGAACAAGTAAACTGTTGAAAGCAGAGTTCTATTAAAATGAAACTACAGTCCTTGAAAATGTAATATGCAATAAACATTTTAGAAGAATCTTAATCAATTTTCCTAAATGAGTGGCCAAAAGTGCGAGTTCCCATCAGCAGAATAAGAGAAAAACTATGATATGACCCTACTCCAACTCCTGAGTAACTCAACTTTATTTTGTGAACACGACAAAGAACACGAGTAACGCCAAAAACAATTTGAACGCAATTAATTTACAACAAATTATCGGGCAATTCCTTTTTTATCGATATACAAGGCAGCTCAGAGGTCAAGACCGCGGCCGGCAGAGTCTCTTTCAATAATGCGCTAGTCGGCTTAGCATCAATTACCGAAACTTCATTCTCAGTTTCGAACGTAGAGTCAATGATATGAACTTCATCAGAGGTATCTAAGAATGTATCATTTCCATTCAAGCTACCCTCGTTTGTGGTATCGTTCTGGGTGGCATTGTCATCGATATCCTCCTCATCGATAACTGCGCCGACCATCGGATAGTTCTTATCGAGCAGCTTATCCCAGCGTTCTATATACTCGAGCCGTGTCTGTAGCGGCTGCAATGTGTTCGAGAGATAATCCGAGAAATTACGTCCCGCCACACAGCCCAAAACACCCTGGGGACTGAACTCCTCCAAGCCGGTGGAGACGTCGTAGATCTTGCCCTTAAACGAAATCAATATGCGTCCATCATTGCGAGTGCCGTCGTACTCGAGCAGCTGCTTGGCCGTCATCTTGGTAAACGGAAACGGTGGCAGCTCTGGCGCCACAGTTTGAACCTTTATTGGCTGCTTGCCGCGCGAAATACCGATAAACTTCTGAAAAAAATGGCAAAACGTGTAGCTCACAACAATCAAGCAAAATATCAAAAGGCCGCCCAAAAAACTATTTTCCACTATCATGGCCAAACAGATTCTTTTTCTTTTAATACTTTTCAAAAAATCAAAATTTTTTTAAAATTTTATTCTACGGAGCTTTTATTCAACTTCGTATAAGGATTGACTGAGCTTGACTGAATTGGAAGAAGTTGGGAATATTCTACAGGGTAGCAAACTTTTCATGGCCCACTTTGTTGCTGGGTAAATTTGTATATTGATATGTAGTCAATTATTTAACAGTGCTAGCGAGGTTCGGCAGTGTTTGCGAGGAAAATTTGCAATATTACATATATATCGTGGTTTTTTTTAAAGTAGTTACTATAAAAATTAACTGAATATATTTCAATTACTTCTCATTTGAAAGTATTAAACAAGAGTTTGAATAGAAAAATAAACTTCTTTTATATAAATAACGATTCACTTATAAAAAGAAAAAAAATAATATAAATAAAATAAATTTTAAAATTTGTAATAATAATTATACTAATAAATGTATTAATATTCCACTGAATAACTGTTTCTATATTATCCCATGCGTTCAAACTCATCCGGAATTATATTCTAATTATTATTAATAATAATATTTTGAGTGTTTTATATTTGAAAATTTATTAATAGCTGCTCCTGCTTATTTTTTAAAGCCAATTTCCAATCAATCCCATACAGAACCATATGCTAATTGCTCAATTTAAGTATCGTATTTAGGTTTTTTTTGGGGCTCGCCAGTTGACAGCTGCGCCGTCAGCAAATATTTACGCTGATAACAGACCTGCCGCATTTCTGTTCGGTTCTGTTCTGTTCGGCGCGTATCAAGTGATATCAGGCTGAACCGGCGGGCGAGTGACTCTGGTATCAAGTGCCAGGCACCAGTTCGAGCAGGTGATAATAGCAGTGGGCATAACAGGAGTTCAGCAATTGGAGCAGGCGGCAGCAGCTGGTTGACAATGTTCCGAGACGCTGACACAATGTGTACACACACATACATGTATTTCATTTTTCTTTCAGTTATCAGTTGATTAAATATGAATAACACACACAAATAAAAAAAATATACACACTCACACACAAGCGTAAAATGATAAGCGCCAGTAAAAAAAAATTAACAATAATTCGTATACAGGGTGCTGCATTACTGTGTAGCTTTGAAGAACAAACGGATAGGGGAAGGGAGAGGTACAAAGAACTGCATATCAGTACAAATAAAATTGTGCTTACACTGAGTTGTAATATGTGTGCAACAGTAGCATCTACTGCATTTATACATTTATTTATATATATTAAGAATAGTACCAGGATAGTAAATATTCAACACAAGTCTAAAAGCATTTTCTATCATGATAGCACAGTAAAAGTATAAGTACAAAGATACTATTTAGTTTTTTAAACAAAATTTTCCTTTAACCACTCTACATTTACCTTTTATATAAGTATATCTATATATATTTTTCTTAATAGACGAATAAAATATATATATACATATATATATATATTTTGATGTATTCGTCTTTTCAAATTGTCCTTTAAACTACATAACTGATATATGTGATATATTATTTGCACATTTTGATTCTAAGTTTTGTAAAATCTTTGACTATCTCAAAAAGATAAATAACGCACTGGAACCCATTTGCAAAATAAATAAATTTAATTAAATATCCTTTTGACTTAGATTAAAGGTAAAGTATTAAATTATATGACTTACAAATTATATTTAAAAGAAAGTTTATTTTGAAATGTCAGGGCTTCCACTATGTCAAAAACTAAACAAATTTCAAAAAGTTTTAGCAATATTAAAATATAAACTTACGACATTTTAGATTGTTTTCATAGGGACCATCTAATATTTTTCTTTTTGCTCAATATTTATATTTTGGTTTAATTAATTTTAATCCAATTTCATTCGATAGTTTCCTTATGCCAATTCGAAAAGCCTTGAACCTTTCTTCGATTGAACTCTGTAGATACATGTACTCATATTTACAATAAAAAGCCATAAATATCTTTGCCCGGATTGTGAACAGTAAACATAGCGGGTCTCTACGCGGAAGATACGATTTACTTACCCAATGAAATCTTTGATAAAACAATAAACCTTAAATAAACCGCGATCATTATTCAGTAAATAGTCGGGCTGTATGACGGAAGCAGCCATAAGGCCAATGCTCTGTTGTTGCTGTTGTTGTTGCTGTTGTTGCTGCTGTTGTTGTTGCTGCTGCAGCGACGCTGAGCTACTGCTGCTGCCGGTCGCCATGTTGGCAGCCATTTTATTGGCTAGCGCAGCCATTTTGCCGCCATGCTAGCGTCTAAAATTTAACATGCAGTTAGCAGTTGTTGTTGTTGTTGTCGTTTTAGCAATTGTTGTTGCTGTTGTTTATTGTTGTAGTTGATGTTGTTGTGTTAGCCGTGCACTTTTCATATTGCAACTGTTTGTTAGCCGAAAGAGAAATTGTTTACGTTTCGTGTTTTCTTTATTTTTTTTTTTTGCGTTTCAAATGAAAATTAACCAAAAAATTCAATTACAAAGCAATTGCCAAATTTTCAATCAATGGAAAAATTGCCCAAAAATTGCCAATTTTATTACGAGTACTGCGTGTGTTTGAATGTGCTGGTGTGTGTGTGTGTGTGTGTGTGGTAGCCATTGCATGCTTCATAATCAGAGACATTTATTCATATGAGCCAAGCTTTTAATTAACATTCCGTTTACCTGCCACAGGCAACCAAAAATTAGAAAACTACTAACCAAAAAAGGGTAGGGAGGGAGAGAGATGGGGAATGTGTGAGCGTGAGCGAAATAACAGTTGGACAGCTGCTATGCTAGGCTATGTAGTCTGATTAAGACGCCACTGTAATACACTCGCGTCCTTATCACATGCATGCAGCCTTCGCCCACACGCAGAATGAGAATAATTGCCAGGCAACACGCTTTACGAAAGTAAGGCTTGTGTTGGCAGAGCTTTTGAAGCGAAAGCTAACTAATACTTGTACAAACATCGATACACATACATTTAAATCCAACTGCTGTAAGAAATAAATGCAAATTCGAGACAAGAAGTTGCAAATTTGCTTGTTTTTCTGATTTTCAAAATGCGCATGAAAAGTTTATATTAAAATTTTCTGTTTTCTTATATGCATAGCTACCAAAGGCAAACTGTCGTATATTAAGAAGCATATATTTCTGGTTATTACAAATTGACTGAACATTTTTTATATTTTATTTATATTTTTATAATAGTATTTAATAATAAAGTTGAGGCAATAATCCTTTATTTTCAGTTTGTATATATATATACAAAAATCTATGTATATATGAATCTATGTGCACAGTCAAGAGTTTCCTGCGAACTATTACAAAATAAAGACAATTCTGACGTCTCCACCTGATGAACCACAAAAATCTATTTATTAACCACACAAAAGTTCAACGAATGAAAAACACAGCACACTATTTCTGATTTAAAAACAAAAAGCACTTAGTTTCTCTTGTTTTGAGTGACCCTAGTGTCGCAGAGACAATACACCGGCCACAGACACACACACACACACACACACACAGCGCATGCTAGGCAGAAATATGTTTAATATTTCTAAACAACATGGTCGTTAGTCAGCCAGGCAGTCAGCGAGCCAACGGGGCAGCGGGGCAGTTGGTCGACGACAGCAATGAATGTTGCCTGTTGACAGTTTGTTTGGAATATTATGACAGCTAGGCTGGTGACCTACCTCCCTCCCTCCCCCACTGTGGTGAGTGTGTGCGACTTTTACAAGTGTAAAACACATCAACAACGTGCCATGAGCTAAATGAAAAAGATGTTCGCTCAATGATAAGGCGACCTTAAAACAAAATGAAAAAAGACTAGGAAGTAAACATAAAAAATTGGTGTACATATTAATTAACATATTTAATTAAAACATGCATAAGCACACGTGCTTTACATGCGTAATTAATTGAAAGAGAATAAAAAAAGAGATATGGAAAAGGAAATACATTTTTTCTATAGGCAAACAGAAATGTGTGTGTGGCAAGGCCAAAGTTGAGGCACTTGATGTTAAGGAGCAGTTGCTTGGCTCTGGGACTCTTATTATACAGTCGAGTATCTTACTTTTGAGGCCCTTAACATGAAGAACGACCCTGACTTTGACTTGGGCCCAAAACAAGTCACGTTCCGAGTGGGGCACTCGAGTGAGGCCCATTTGATGACTCGACGAGTGTGTGTGGTGGGTGTGTATGTATGTGTATTCTGGTAACTAGGGTTGCCAGCTTTACAAGTGCGTTTCGAGTGCCAGAGTTGTTAAGGCAAGACCTTGGGCAGCGGTAGCATAAATAATTTCAGCCTCATATCGCCCCCACTTCGCAATGGCAAATGAATAATTTTCGCAACGTAGGCTCCTCCACGAATTGTATTCATAGCAAAGAGAAATCTTTATTCAACCGAAATGAAAATGAAATGCAAGCACAGCTGCCAAGGCTGCCCACGCGTTGACAAGGCTTTTCGCCAAAATGCAGCTGGACTCGAGAATTTATATACTATAAATTCGTACAAAATGTGCGCCTTGACAAGGACAAGGCTTAAATGTCGTGGGTCGCCATGTATAAAAGAATTGTTAACATAGATATCCCAGAGTCTGATGATGAAACATTTTTTTTTTACAGAATTGTAGTTATAGTAAAAGCATAAGTAATATGATTGTAATCTGCGAAAAAGAAGAACCATTTAGGTTAGCTTATATATTCAATTCTTTTCTCATATTTGTTCTGAGATTATGCATTTTTTTTTGGTAGACAGAATTTTAAAGAACACATTGCTTGCTTTAATGTATAAATAATAAATTTAAAAAAACTATAAATTAAAGTTTATAAGCTGATATCAGGGAAACATAAAGAACATTTTAAACATAAGCGATACCTCTTCGAGAATGCAAAACCTAAGTTAATATGGGATTAAGAGAATTATATAAAGCTAGAATGTATATCTCAAGGCAGCTAAGCTTTCAGCTATATTATAGAAAAGTCACTAAATAATCAACATCGCTGCTGAGACCCAACTTCTTAGCGCTTTAATGCCTTTTATAGCACTAAATATAAAACACTTAATGGAAATGTTCAAGTTAAGTTACGTATTTCTTGTCAAGGGCCATTTAACGACTATAGTTAGACTTAACATAACTGTCCCGTTAACTGTTTTCATAACAAAACCCATTAAATATGCCAGCTATTGTCAGGGAAAAGTATTTTCTTGAGCTTTAAGCTTTGTGCGCCATCGCATAAGTTTCGCATTATGCCAAAACAGTGAAAATGGCAAAGATAACATATATTAGATATATATATGTATATATACCTATATGTGAGTAATAAACGCATTGAAGCGTGAAATTTATGCACATCATAAAATAGCAAAAGAATGGCAAAAGAACGCGTTGAGTTCAGGCAACGTGAAGCGGATTAAATGTGAATAACGAAATTATGCAAAATATTCGCTGTGAATGGCGCCCACTGAGCGTGTGTGTGTGTGTGCATTTCTCTGTGTGTGTGACGACTACGCGTCATTGCGCCGCGCCATAAAATCGCAGCAAGGACGCCAAAGGACTCGTCAACTTTCTAAAAGCGCATTGCTGCAACAACAACAAATTCATAGTGCAACAAAGGCGAGCTCAAAAAGCAGAATGAAAAAATAAATAGAGTAAAAGTAAGAGTGCTCTATGCGAGAGTTCTCGACTAGCAGATGCCCTGTACGCAGTATCGCAAAATATATTTCTTATTAATATAATAATAAATTATATAAAAATTATAAAATCAATTATAATAATAATATAAATAGAGATCTCTGCTTACACCTTTTTTTTTCTGTATCTCAATATAAAAAAAATAATTTTGTGTGTACTTCTCATGTGTTTCTGTTCATCAATTGCTGAAACGTACTCAAAAAAATTAAATACTCTTGATCAGTGTTTATTATACGAAAGCCTACATACAAATGTTTGTGTTTTGAGCTCTTATAATCTCAGAGATTCGCTTAAAAATCCTTGGCAAAAAATCGATATTTATTGATATTGAGCAAATGTTATTCTTGAAAAAAATTGTGCTGCGTACGATATACGAATATACCATGTACGATATAATATACTTCTACAATAATACTTATAGTTTCACTGTTTAAACTGGTAGATATATACACATACTCTCTAAATCAACTTATCATACCCCTTATCAAACGTTTTCAATGGGTACAGAGCATACAAAGCAGAAAAAAAATATAAAAAAGTAGAGAAAAAATTGCCATTTGCCACAATGGCAGCAGCAGGCGCAACCTTGACCTGAAAACGTTGCTACCATGTGGCAGGCATGTTGCAAAGTGGGCGTCTGTGGGTCGCACAGAGATGCGAATCGGGGGCACAAAGGAAATGCGAGACAACCAAGCGTTGAACATGTTGTTATTTGAGTTAAGTTCTTTGTTGCAGCACCAGCATCAGCAGCAGCAGCAGCAGCAGCTACAGATACAGTTCCATGTGCTGCACACATACTAAGAGATACTTTTCATAGTTGCAAATACATTTGCAGTTAGAGTTCACATTTTCGATGAGCGGCGCTGCTTTGTGTGGCACAAGCTAGAATGTCACGTACATTAAGTTTATGCCACATTAGTACTGCTTATTGCCACCTGCAGCTGCAACAAGCCGTGGCACGCTGTTAACTTTATCAAATTTCATACTGCTCGTTTCGGGTCAACTACTTAACTAAACAATTTTACAGCTCATGCAAAGCAGCTGCATGCGAATAGTTTGTGGCACGTTGCACGTTGCGTATGTGCAATAAATAACCATATGAAAAAAACATTTTTATGTAGCACAGCTCGAGCCCGTTTGCCCCAAATGCGGCAGGTCAACGCGAAATTTGGCAAATGAGTTTCTGGAACGGAAGACATAAAAGTTTATGTGAAAAACTTTCAGCTTGCGTGAGGTTATTTTTGTTCTTCTTTTGAGTGGGTATAAAATTCCGGTTCAATTGTGGTTTCTTGGAAAGTGTTTCAGTTGAGACTGGCCGTACACAAGCCCTGCACTTCTGCCCTAATCCTGATCCTAATAAAGTTATCAGGACAAAGGTAGAAAAAATATGTAAATGTGCATATACCTCTTAATTAATTTTTGGGTGTAGTGGGTGTTTTAAAAAAAAACAAAAAAATGTTGTAAGACTAGCTTTTATAATTTGAGACATATTCTCAAACGGCAAAGATTGAATATCGATATTTATCGCTCTAAAAATAACAAAAATAATTATCGAAATAAAAGTAAGCCCATTTTAATGATGATTTCGAGGTAATATAAAACACATAAGAAACTCGAATTCGCTGAAAGCTTTCTCATTTAAACAATGCAATCTGTAAGAGTTTCTTCCACAAAACATTGTCTATTCCCGGAAATCTTTATCGGCAACTTATCGATAAAATCGCGAGTCAATAAATATCAATTGATGCAGCTCTTTGACTAATTTCTCTCTCTTTCTCTTTGCATGCCTATCTTTATCGCTTAATCCACTCAAAGCAGCCGCTTCGAGTCGGTTAATTTCACAAGAAAAAGTTCCCCCCAACTGACGTCAATGCACAAAAAAAGACAGAAAAAAAAAACAGAAGAGCATGCAAAAAGTCGTGTCTTCTTAATGGGCCGTTGGGCCATTAGTTAAATTAACGTGTGGGGCAATCTTATGGCAGATGTTAGATCTACCTCGAGCGACGTGGCCGGTCGTAGCCTATCATCAAAGTGGGTAGCTCAACAGCAACAACAACAAACATCAACTGAAAAATGTCTATAATAAATGCCAAAATTATCAGCATAGCAAAATCTGAAATTCATTTTCCAAAATGGCTAGGCAACATCAATAACAACAATAAAGTTGCATTCAAGCGAACAAAAACCATAAACAGATTGCACGACTTAGAGATACTGAGTACTCACCGAGAAGAACCCTTTTCGAATATATAACAAACATATTTTTATATTTAGCCAGACAATACTGTTTTGCATAAAGTTCTATTTTCAGTCAGATTTGTATGTAATTTATCATCGCTAAGACATCTTGAAAACCAAATAAAGAGTTATCAGAAAAGTAAAATAATTTGAATATGTCTTTGATTTTATATTTATATACCAAATTTTATATCTCTGGCTCTTATAGTTCCTGAGTGATAGAAAGTAACTAAATTGACTTGAAAATTGTTTCTGATATTGTATATACTTTATATATTTACTGCACACTTTCATACAAACTATCTTTAGTCAGTTACTTAAATTTGCTTAGCAGGTTCGTACCCTCTCCTAAACATTTCAAACATTTACAGGGTGCTAAGAAATGGCAAAATTATTGCTGTCGGCTAAATAATGATGATGATCGTGAAAAACTGATGTTTGATTTGACATTTGAGTTTGTTTTTTTTGTTGTTTTCTTGCTGTAGTTCTTTGCTGTCTGTTGTTTGTGTTGTTGTTATTAATTTTGTTTTTGTTTTGGGGTGTGTTGACTAAGGTTGAGGTCACCCTCCCCAAATGCCAGGAAATGTGGTCAGAGCTATAAAAATATTGCGTATACGCAACGTAATGCGGACGCCAGTGTCAAACAACGAATGCCAAAAAGGGGTTGTTCGGATGTTGTTGCAGTTGCTGTTGTTGTTGGCAACAATTCACAAAGAGGCGAAATGAATGAAAGCAAGTTTCAAGTGAGCATTGCGTAATCGAAACGAAGCCATCAAAGATGATGACGACGACGACAACTTGAAGACAATGCCGTTTATATATACCCTGTTATGCCCAAATGGGGTATATTCAAAATTAAGTTAATGGGTATAGTATAATAAATAAGTTATATAGTATATACAACATTTTTAAACATCGACATTTGAGTTTTGAGATTCATATATATTAATGTATCTAAATATACACCTCAATATCAGAATGCATACAAATTAGTGCTTATAAAATTGGTGTGTGATTTCTTATATACCCAGTCTAAGACAATTTTAATAAAAATTTAGCATATCTATTTTTTTTAACCTAATAAATTAAATTTTATATTTTAACTAAATTTTATATTTTAACAAAAAGACACGGGGTATTTTCAAGCCTAGCACAGCAATCTCGGCTCATTTTCCTTATGCAAAATCAAACGAAAATAGACAAAACGAAATCCAAATAAAGAACGTAGAAAAACTGCATACAAGAACAAAATGGGCAGAACGAGAGACACAATCAATATAATTGAGAAAATCAATGGGCAGGCATTACGAGTAAAAATTGTTGATTCAAATGCTCGAGAGCTATTCGCGCAGTTAAATTGAGCGACGACCCTGACGCACCTGAAGGCAGTAAAGTAAGCCCAACAAGTTCAAGCGGAATTATTGGAAAAGCAATTTGGAAAGCATGCCAATGGGGCGACACGGCAGAGGGGTTACGGGTGTTATCGCATTATTTATCAGGCTCCGAGCTATGCAAAAGGCCATTGATTGCCGAAGGCTATTTCGGCCGCTAAGGACATTCACAACCTGACATTGAGTATGGTTTTTTTTTTGTATCTCAAGTTTTTCTATAAGTTGGCAAAATGTAAGAAAAAGTCAACTTGTTTTTGGGGTGTGGAAACAACTGTATGTGGGTGTGGGTGTGTGTGTAAACATGGCACAGTTTACACGCACTTGGCATAATATATGTTTTTTTTTTTTGGGGTAGTTTATGTGTGGGCGGGGGGCGGTACATATGTTAATTTATATGGGCTCTGCCAACATGTTAATGATGGGCGTTGCAATTGCCGAACTAGTCCATGTGCGCCAAGAAATATAATCGATTTTAGAGCGGGAAATATAGTAAACGTTTTCTTTGCATAAAAGCTTTTTTGAATATTTAAATATATACGACAAGCTTAACATTTCTATTAATTTTCCGAAGGTACATACTACTAGAAAATAAGCAAAAATATGAAATTTGCTGAACTACTTCATGTTATGTCTATATTGATATATGCCTAATATATTATTTCACAGAACAATAAGATATTTATAAAACCATTTTCACAGTACAATACTAAAAGTCCCGAGAAAAATGGGTTCATTTCAGAACTAGTTCATGTAAGCAATGAACTGAACTGCATGTTGAAAGATAACGAGCCAGAGCTTTCAATAGATTTTTTGCATGAATATATTCGTAGTACAATATATCAAACATGTTACTCTATTTTAAACATTACCCATTAAAATGTTGTGCAGTAAAATATCATAAATGAATTATAAAATATATTATAAAATTTGACAACATATTGACATATGAACCAGGTTTTAGGTTATTCTATAAAACAATAATTAACAAATATAAAAAAAAAACAATTTTTTTTTTTCAAATTATTTCAAATTACAGCGTTTGCCGTAAAAAAGGTTTTTCAGATATAAGCTGCCTTATTAATTCCAACGAACCAGTTCCACTTAAGTCAACAGTTCTATTAATAAAATATGAAACAATGCGGACAGAAATTCATATGAAAAACAATTTTTATAAAAGGGGAATTTAAAAGTTGCATTCAATGACAATCCGCCAGATTTCGCCCGCCCACCAAAAATGGTTCGCGCTTGTGGAGCGTAGGAAAAATTGTAATTAAAACAAATACCTGGAAAATACCTTCTATAACAGCGCAATATGTGCACTTACAAAATACCAGTATAACAAGCTCGATAATGAGTTTCGATTAAATTCCTGGTAAAACCTTCATTTAATCCATATCCACTTTGACCTTACAACTTGTGACATAATATCAGATGACATTCAGTGGAATAAATGGAATGAAAGGCGCAGGCGTAGCCTTGATGTGTTTTAACCCCCTTTTCATAATATTTCAAATGAATGTGGAGAATTAAAGATTATAATGTTATGTAGAGAGTTTATTATAATGGTAAATAAAAAGTGGAATTTTTCAAAGAACAATTTCCAAAACAAAAAGATAAATAGAATTTAGTTACCTTTTAATGAATATATTTCCGTTATTAAAGGCGATTTCTAGATTGTTTTTGTTTTCCATGAATGAAATTTTTTGTTGTTGTGTGTTGTGTTGACGACTCCACACGACGCACGACGCAAGAAACAAGAAGAACCGACAGCGAAATAGGCGCGAAATTCGATGAACTAACTAACAGCTAACAGCTAGTGAGCTTAATTATCTCTGTGTGCGTGTGGGGGAGTTACAAGAGGGGGGACGCTTGCTAACGTTTAATTACACGAACAGGGAACAGCGAGCGGGAGAGCGAGAGGGAAAGAGAGCGCACGGAACGCGTGAGAGTTGAAACGAAAGCGTCGCCTGGTCGAATTTTAGGGCTGAGGCCGCAGCGTTTGCTAATGAATTTTGATTACGCTGCGTGCGTTTATAAACAACAAAAAAATAATATATATGTATCCATATATACTTGCACTGCTCTATTTTATTATTATTATTTATATATTTATTTTTTTTGTATTTTTTTTTATATAACACAAAATACTTTTTTTTGTGCTTTTTGCAGCACTTTTTTGCACTTTGATTCTAATTTATGTGATGAAAAGCAACTGCGTTGCACGCTTGCGACGTCCGACGAAGACTGACGATGGCAGCGACGACAACTTCCGCATTTGCCACAAACACCACGAAACGCGTACACGCTGCAGAGGCGCGAGATAAGACGTTGCTGTTGCCGTTATTTATCCGCGTAACTAGCGAAACTATATATATTTTTTTTTATTGATTTGCGTGAATTAAAAATATATTTATTTTATTTTATTTGTTTTTCGCTTGTTATTCACATGCCTGGCAGGCGTGCGTGTGTGTGAGTGTGTGTGTGTGCGTTGTTTGTTGGTTAGAAAGAAGCCAAAGTGTAGATTGACAGCCGCAGCAGCACTCTGAGGGTAGCTTTTTTGTGTTTTACCCGTTTGGCACGTTCATCGTCATGCAGATGAGCGCGCAAGCAAAAACACACACTCACTCTCATGCTCTCGCTCTCATTCTCTCAGCGCTGCAAGTTCATTTCTGTGCTTAACTTTGCCACGTGAGTGCGGCCGCCTATTACAAGAGAGCGCGAGAGCGCCAGGAAGAGAGCGACGAGCGCGCGCAAAAAGTTTATGTTGCAATTGCCATTAAGTGGGCGCTCATTGATTAAGCTAAAGCGCCCAGGCAATAGACATGTGTGTGTGTGTGTGTGTGTGGGTGGCTGAAAATAACGGCGCTGCCCGTTTCTAAGCAGCCGTCGCCCTCCCACTCTAACTAATTAGCCTATGCGCTACTGTGCGCGCTCTATCGCGTATACATACATAAATATAGACAGCGAGAGCGCATTAAGAGGTTTATGTATATCCACCTGCTCTATGCTCTGCCGCTGCGCTGCAAAAGGCGCCTGCGCGTACACTTAGCATAAATACAAATACAAATGAATATGCCTGGGTCACTGCTGCTAAGCAAGTGGGCGAGTGAGGTGAGGTGAGGTGAGTTTGCTGCAATCACAACAATAGATGAACAGCGAGAGAGCAAGAGTGTGAGAGAGGCAGGGAGCTGCTGCTGCTGCTGCCTTGCAGAAATGAACGCTGCACAAGCTGTAACGCGCTCTCTCGCGCGCACACACACAAACACGCTAATACTCTCTGCGCTTGCTGCTGTCCTAATTTTGGGTCGTCGTCGATGGCTCGCTGGCTGTCTAACTAATTACGCCAATTTATAAATAATCAACGAGGCGCACAATTTTAAGGTCCTTGTGCAAGGACCTGACCACAGCAATAACAACACGACAAACAGAGCGCAGCAACAACAAATGTAAATATTTAATCACAGCCACTGCGCTCGAGGCTATGACAAATCAATGTCGTAACTAAGCGATGATAAAATATACTGTTAAGCAGACAAGTAAAAACGGAACATGCTAAGGACACTTGTCTGCTACGCTTCCTCTTGCTACTCATAATCTTTTTTGCTTGAGCGAACCATGTTAATTGCACATCTTCAGGGCCCCCTCTTCTCTCTCCATCTGTTATCACAACTGGAACATGACCTACATAGAGTGCAAAACATAAACAAAAGAAAACTGTACCGAAAGTTCCGGCAGTTGGACAATTGAATGGACTGCAAGGCGAGTGATGATAATAAATTAATTACTTATAAGGTATCAAATATAACATGAAAAGACTAGATCATAAATTTGTTCCCTTAATATTCACAAAAGCATTAAACAAATCTAAGCTCTATAAGCTCTTGATCAGAAAGAAAAGCGGGAGTAATACCTAAAGTAAATTTTGAATTCAACATGGATTTTATAGATTGATTTTGTAGTTTTTTTTTACAACCAATGCTCATATATAAGCAAAGATTCGAAATATCTCATCATTCCGTAATCTTTATTAAGAAATATAATCTAGATTTCATATTATTTTAATCTGGAAATTTAATCAGTTTGAAAATCGAATGACAGAATATATCTAAAATTTAAAATGCACTTTTCGGTATATGAGTTTTCTAAATACCCTGGCAACTGCTAAACAAGGACACGGGTTCGAATCCCAGGCTAGAGAATGAATGGAGTATTGTCCACTTATCTGAAGGCCTTAAAGACCATATTTAAAAATTTATGTTGATAGTTTGTAACTATATCCTATACTTATAATAATATTAATATATATATTAATCATAATATATTAATAACTTAAGACTGTCATAGTTTTGATATGCTTTCAATTACAAATTATATATTTCCCCGATAACTCCACATTCTAATCTCAATGAGAAAATGTATTTAATTTTTTTACTTACTCTAGCTATTTATTTATAATACAGATGACAATATTTCTGGTAAATGAGTCATAACATACCTGCAATTAAAAGAATATAGAAATTGATTAATTTCAGTAATCAAGTGCTTAAAAAATTTAATTAACACAATCAACTTATAATTGTATAAACAATAAACCCCTTTGATACCGATATTACTCTCTATATGCTATATACCTATTATTATTATATTCGGTGGCTCATTTATATATTTAGCACAATTAGGCAATATCAAGTAGCCCAACTGATTGAAGCCCGAAGGCAACTCACAGAAACATGTAGACAATTTACAATAAATGTAGCTCTGATAAGATAAGCCATGGTCTATGGGGTTCTGTGCCTTTGTTAATTGGAGGCATATTGAAAACTACTTATGAGCTGAAAACAGACGAAGCGATAAAAACTCATGCACATAAACTGGTTGGCTGTAATTTTCCATATGGCCATCACAGTGCACAACGTTCGGACCAGTTCTTTGAAAGGTCAACTTAGAAGTTGATCGAGATTAACGATGAATAGTTTTTGTTTCTCTAGAAGTTGAAATATTTTGAATGTGTAAACTTTCAGTACACTTAGATAAAAAAAAAAATGTATGTATGTATATTTATCGCTCACAATTTGGAAAGTTTTGGTTGCTGAAGTCATTCTAATTTGCGAAAATATTCTAATTTCAAGAGGACATCTTTACATATTTATTTATATGTAAGTATATTGGAAAATATGTGTGCAGACCAATTATTGAGAAATAAAATTTGTCTGAAATTAAAATAATATCTTTAAAACCTTTGGAATAAATGCCACATAGAGCGAAAATTTCATTGCTTTATTTTCAAAGCTAAAGTCTTCTTGCTTAAGAAACAATTTAAAAAAATAAAAAAAATCCTATATTTTGGAGCTGGTCTGTTGGGAAATTCTCTCAGTGATTCTGTTACAGCAAAGCTTTTTTAAGTGCTCACCTGTTACCACACCTGCTGCTTAGACTAGTACTGATAAGCCCAAGTTGCGCTTAAAGCTCTGATTAGTTCTTTCAATTTCGCTGACTAAGACGAAATGCAACAAAGTAGAAGCGGAACATTGCCACCGAGGTCAATGAAATAAAACGCAATTGCGACTAGAGCGGCGGCCAACTCCCCTCCACGCCAAAGCACTTGAAAGGTAAGCAGAATTAAACTTTGCCAGCCAAAACAAGAGAGCAAGGGGGAGAGAGCGCGAGCAGAGCAGCAACGGCAGCGATCGGAGCGTAACAAATATCATCGGCACAAGAGTCAACGGTAAGAGAGCGCACGGCACAGAGGCTGATTGACGGTTACCAGCACACAAACACAAACAGAAACACAAACACAAACATACATGCACACACACAGCGAGACAAGCAAACCGGCGGGCGCAACAGAGCGATGCGAAGCAAAGCAAAGGCAAAGGCAGTGAAGCAGCAGAGACTCAAATGGTTAGCCGCTCAGTGTGACAGTGAACGTCGTACGTTGTTGTGTTATGGCAGCAGACGCAACAAACCGCTCGAGAAGAAAAAGTCAACAACAACAACAACAGCAGCAGCAGCAAAGCAACAGTAATAGTTGTGCCGTGAAGAAAAAAGCAAACAGCGTGTAAACTGTGTGACAAAGTGCAAGAAACAATAACAGCAACAACTATAATTCGAGCAGCGCAGCAGCAACAGTTGTCCGCCTTGCAGTCGACCACCTGAGATCTATATTCAACACATCAGAAGAAGAAGAAGAACCACCAGCAGAAGCGGAGGAGACGCAGAGTACCGCAAATATGTTTGAGGTGGCCTGCCTAATGTTCATTTGCCCTTGGCTCATCATCGTCTTGCTCATGTTCATCGCCATGACCGTTCTATAGACAGCAACAACAACGGCGACCATGTGAAGCGATGCTCAAGAGAGCGCGAGCGCGCAATGAACAAAAAAAAAAAATAGGGCACACTTGCCAAAATGAAAACAAGCAAGCAACTGTTTCAACACTTTTGGCAGTGTGCCCGTTCGTTCCTTCGTTTATTGATGCTTGATTCCTATGCAAAATGTGCTTTGAATTTTTAACCTAAAGACAAATCATAAAAGAAAAAAAAATGTTTGTTTCAGTTTAGTTTTGTAAGTTTGTTGACAAACTAAAAAAAAAAACAAAAAAAAAAAAAACGTTGAAATGTGATTTTAATTTTAATAATGTAAACATGTGTATCTAATTATTTACATATACACATATACATCAAGCATACATGTTATGTACTTCCTAATTAATTAAGTTTTATTTTACGCATGTGCAAATAAATATACATATTGATAAACTCGTTTTATACACAAAAACAACATGATTAATTACTCAAGGGGCCATTTAAAAATTTGCATAATCGCCACAGGCAACAGGTGAGAGCTGTCGCAGAAGGAAAAGGGATTCAACCCGGCTGTTTGTCATGCGGGAAAGGGACAGTGCAAAACCCCTTTGAATGATAAGGACATTAAATAAAACGTTTTTAATAACAATATTGGTTACGAATTCTGAATTTAGAAAAAGCTAACTTTTCATAAAAAACAAAGTACAGTCATAGGATAAAAGTTCACAAAGTTGAGTATATTTTTAATGTAGAATAATTCCAGAAGCCAAACAGTGTACAAATTGGTATTAAACACTCGATAAAGTAATGAGAATTCAAAATATTGACGAAATATTAATTCTAGTTTAAAGTCTAAAAACGATATTTAAAAAGTATTTGGAAGATTTACAAGCACATTTGTGGTAAAAATTTTAAATTAGATGTAGTTAGTGCCATGAATTTGGGTCTCTACCTAATCTACGTATCGACCAATGTAGGAACAAAGCAAGATAAAAATTCATTGCTGATGGATAAAGTTTGTCAACGTTTACTTGTGCGAAGAACATTTCCTGTGGTACAAAGTCCACCTTTGAGTGACAGTTATTTCCCCGTATATTGTAGCTAGCCTTATCTACTTTAACTACACTATCTATACATTTGATAAGCATAATTATCACTGGTCATGTCGCAAGCAAACGGTGCGCGACTGGCGATAAAAACTTAAATAAAAATTCACAAAAAGCAATTTTGTGTACACTTTTAAAGAAGTTTCACTGTAGCAACAAGTTGTGGGTTTATGTATTCTTTATTTCCAAGAATTATAATAAACAAACATTCAAACATTTTTCATAAAAGAAAAGCAGAAAGAAAATGTTTTCATCGTATCCCGAGAAGAGATCCAAGCAGCGCCCACGCTAATGGCAACCACCCCGAAGCAGCCCCCGAATCCACCCTAAAAATATTTATTTAGCATAGTATTGCAAACATCTTAAAGGCCTGGAGAGTGGGGCAGAGGTAAGCGTTTCCGTTTACTGTCGGGCCTACGCATATTCGGAAAATTAATCATATTTGAAGAGCACAAAAATGCCAAATTAATTTCGTCAAATCTCAAAGTTTATTTTTAATAAAGAAAATGTGAGCTGAATAATTGTCGAAGATAAAATACCCTTTCGAATATAAGTTATATTTTTGGTTTGAAAATTTTAAAAAAGAAGAAAGTTGTTTATATGAAAACTCCAATTTCGACCGGTATTTACTTTTGGATATATATATCGTGGTTTTTAGAGTTTTATGCAACACATTTTATGACACATTTGTAATACCCTCTATAAGGGCACAACCAAAAATGTTGCTGGGCGTAGCCACCTGGTGATAATCAAAATGTGATTTGCTGTGTTTCGGCCACATCATAAACAAGCCGCAATTATTCGTACTTCAGTTTTTAACTTGAGCTGACGAAAGTGAAAGTTGTGGACAAAATATGATTACAGATAAATACATATACATATGTACATACACCTGGATAGAGTTGTTGCTGTTTGTGGCATGGTAATTATTTATTTATTTTGCCCCTGGGCCCTGGCGCGACGTGTCAATGACAAAGTTAAACGAAACTGAAATTAATTGTGTAAATCTACAACAACAAAATAATAAAATAAATCAACAAACCTTAAAATCGCAAGCTAACCAGTTTTATTTAATTAAGCATAAGGCAAAGCAAAGCCAGACTATAAAAAGTATACTAATAAATGAAAAATACATGGAAATCAGCCAAAATAAAATTTTATATTTGTTGTATTGTAAATCAAGCAAAATGCATTTATCAATATTGAAAATAAACACAGTTAATGATATTTTTTCGGCGTGGCAGCAAAAAGGGGGAGTTTTGCTTATAGATTTTGTTTTTGTTTATTGTTTTTTGTTTATTTTGAGGTGTTAATTACACTAATTTGTCTGTGGCACAAGCCAGGACAGCTACAAATTCCTGTTGTATTTATTAATAGGACGGGCTTAAATAAACTTTTGTTTGTCTTTGGGTACAAGTGTATGGGGCTTATAATTGCGAGTTTTCAAAACTGAATTATATAATTTTAAAAACTTTCTTACGAGCTTTCATATATAATTCATATAATCATACATATTGGCACTGATTAATATATGTATATATTTATATGATTTTAATATATATTTTAAAACAAATTTGATGGCATATTTCTGAAGTGTAAGTTATTTGTTTTAATATATTGTTAAGAAATAACATAATGTATAAAGTAAGCTGATAAGCTGCTGAAATCCGTAGAAACTTTGTTTTTGAATTTTTAAATCTCAGATTTGAATATTAAATACAGCTTTTATATAATAATTGAATTGGTTTAGGGCGAAACATTGAATTAAAGAGGGATTTTTTTTTTTAAATATAGCTTTTGTACAAGTTTTTGTCTTAGGAAAGAGGCTAAAGTTTTTCTTATTTCCTTTTCATTTGGTCCATATATAATAAAGTTAATTTCCAGCTCTATTCATTTACCCAGCACTGTATTAAGGGGTTATTGTTTTTGCGCACAAAATGGACAAATATTATGCGGAGTTTTTGTTTTTTCTTTGTTTTATTTTGTTTATTCAACGCTTGAGTAAATAATTGTCCAAGCGCTGACTAAGTTGAGTACACAATAGATTTGTTGCTGTTTATTTACACTTGCTGCTACTTCTTCTTCTTCTGCCTTTGTTATGAAGACTGGGGTCAAAGACTGAAACTGGGTTAATTCAATAGCGGAGTAAAAGGGTGGGAGGTAAAGGAAACAGTTACAAAATTAGCTGGAATGAAAACAGAAACCGAAAAGCAACAACTGGCCAAAGCTCACAAATGCATTTTCATTAAAAATTCAAGTTTGTTGACACGCAACAACAACAACAAGTGATTGTCTATAGATGCATTCCGGACATATATATATATATATTTTTAATATTTGCCACCAAGTCGAGGCGCAAAATCGCGTGTCTGGCCTATTTTAGGGGCAGGGCGTAAAGGGGGGCGTGTGTTGAGGCTATAAAGACGCGATTCCTTCGGCTGGCAGTGCAATCACCTCCAGTTTTTTGTGGGTTAGCAGGACCTCCTCCAATAGCGATTGTTGTTGTTGCCGTTATAAATTTGGAATGTTTACATTTTTCATGCGATTCGTTTTGCTTTCTTTTTCTTCTTTTTTCCCACTTTTTGCAATTGTCGTAATGGGCACTACGAACTCATAGTTCCGGTCGAATAGCAACAACAACAACAACAACCAATACAATGGCCAAATGCAAATGTGCATTTGTTGAGTGTAGAGAGAGAGAGAGGGAAGGGGGGATCACACTGAAGGCGCCCCACTAGCTGCAGTTCATTGCTCCAGTTGCATCAAAAATAAGTGAATTATTAAACGAGCAGTCATAACAAAACTTTGAGAGAAGAGAGAATTTAAATAGAATCGACTAGAATATACCCATACCCCTATTTATTCTTATATACAGCAACATTTTAAAGCATACTTTGCGGCTTTCATCTGAATTTATTTATATATTTAATTTATTCTATATTTTTATTTAATAGACCCAAGTTAAAGAATTTTAAAAACTGATGATTTAATGGGCATATAATATATATGCTTTATCAACTCCACCTAATCAGGGGTATAGATAACCTATGGAAACGGATGCGACCTCTTCAATGTGTAAAATATAATAAGATATATATAACCGATTACGGCTTACTCCATTTGTAAGCGACTAAATTACTTTCGTATCCTCATTGAACCGAGTATAATAAAACCAAGTAAAGCAGTCGACATGCCACATGCCACATACTACATGCGGCACGTTTACCAAAGTGTTGCAAACAATTTTGCTTGTATTCAGTTTATTTTACTTTCAGCAATAAGCAGCACCGAGAAGGAGGACAGAGAGGGGGAGCCCACCCTGCCTTTGCTGTAAATGAATTTGCAGCAAAATTCGCACATAATTAAATACAAACAGCAGGAGCGCAAGAAAGAAGAAGAAAGGCCATAAAACTAAATTACAACTAATAAAATGTTAAGTAGTTTGCGGGCTTTGGCGTGGCTGCGCTTTGAAGTTAGTTGCAAACATTTGCTTGCTGCTTGCCGCCAGTGGATGTTGCAGTTGCGGCGGAAATTCGAGTCAAATGCAAGTTGGCTATGTAATTAGGCCACAAATGGGCGGTCATACTTATTTCCCTCTTAAAATGTGCCAACTTGATGGGGCATAGTGGAAATTTGAGGAAGCTTGAATTGCTTTCGTTCGGGTAGAAATATTATTTATTTTTTTTACGAAGTTATTAGACTCATTTTACAAATTTGTTTATGGGTAAGTAAACACTTTACGATAATTTCACCCATTTCGGTGAAAAAAATGGGATTTTTATATTTTTTCAACTAGTTAAAAATAATTCTAAGCCTTATTTTGTGTTCATTTTGGTACTTTGCGTTTAATTAAACTTAAAAGAAATATTGTTAAATTTAACTGTTGTGTTTTTAAAAACACATTTTTTTTTAATTTTATTTTCTTTTTTGTGAATGGTGTTCTAAATTTGTTTTGATTGTTTTATGTCTCCAAGAGTATTTAATCTTCGACATGCCAAACCATGTTTGGCATTTTCTCTCAAGTAGCCATTGCATTTGCACAATGATTGATATATACAATTTACGCTGCATTTTCAAAAATTTTCTCATTTTTGTACATCGTTTTTATTTTGATATTTCGCAAGCATAAAATTGCATGACCCAACTCATTCCCCTCCCTCATTCCCGGCTCTACAAGCCGTAGTCTGCGCTGCGTTTCATAAGAATTATGCAAAAAAAAAAAAAGCGAAGAAATGTGTGCAAAAGAGCTTTTTTATACTCTGTGAAAGCGTTAAAAGGGGTATATTAGTATTTTTTTTTGTTTGCTGTATGCTGTCTTTCAGCTTGACACTTGAAATGTGGAGTTTATAAATAGCCACGCCTACTTGGGGGCTACTAGATCATGCTAATCTCTATCTTTCACTATCTTAGAGCTATAATTTAGTTAAAAATTTCAAATGTATCAGGTAGACAATAAATTATCTTCTCTAAAGCTTAAACGGAAAATATTTCCACTACTATTTCCACTTCTAAAAATCACAAAATATGCTATTATCCCACAGTCACAGTTTAAAAGCCACTTGTCTTGAGTTAAACAGTCTTAAAGTTATCAAAGAAAGGAAAAATACACAAATCTACTCTATTTTTTCTGCACAGAGTATAGTGCAACGTTTTCGTTTATTTTCTTCTGTCGTTTTTACCCGTGTCGCCAAACTGTCTGTATTCGTTATATTGACCACGTCTGCCGCTGTTGCCGGGTTTGGGGTCTAGAGTCTAGACCCCTTGAGGGACCGTGGAGCTGGTCATAAGCCAAAACGGACAAAATGTAACCCGAATCCATAATGAACTAAAGCGCTATGGAAATGTTGTTGTTTATTATATATTTTGTTATTGTTTTAGCTTGTTATTTTTTGTCGTCTTCAGTTTCTGCGTTCAGCTGATTTGCCTTTGTTTGAGGCAACTAATGAAGCACGCGCCATGTGCCAACAGCTTTGGTTTATTTTTACTACCCCCCAACCAACGCACCTGCTGCTTAAAGAGGGGGTGTGCTGTGGGTGGTCTCTAGTCATGGGGTCGTTTGGTCCACCATTTGCCGCCGGCTCATTAGCTTCTCCAAATAAACACAAAGCACAATGTGCTGAAAATTGTTTTCGCTAGTCATGTGCGGGTGTGCGAATGTGAGTGTGTGTCTGGCTGTGTGTAAACATTGGCCACGTGGCTGGCCAACTGGCAAAAAAGTAATTAAATGTCGGCCCCTTTCAGTGCGAACTCAAAGGGGTCAACAAAATAATCGCCCCAACGGCGACTCTTGACACTGCGGCAAACGTTTAATTTATTTTCCAAAAATCGATGTCAAAGGGTTTAATTAACTTTTGTTTTTTTTTTTTAACAATAATTGGAAAGTGGGCTAAAAATACGATGGCTAGACTGAAATATATTTTTTTTGAGTTGTGCTATATATAAAAAAAGATTCTCCTTCTGAAGGTCTATTTTTCTCGAAGCTTTAGTCTTTACTTAATATTTTCTATTAGATTTATTTTTTATTTTTGGTTTTATTACTTGTAACTTTAATTTACAATTTATTTAAAAGTTTTAGCTCCATATTCGGCATTTTATTTCAGTTAGTTAGCTATTTTATTTTATTTTTCACCAGATCAACATATTCTTTTAAAGATTGAATATATAAATAAATAATAAATATAGTCCAAAGTCACCTCAGAATACTTAACTATAACTAAAAAATTATTTATAGTAAATTTCAACTGATTAGTTACCAATTAATTGTGACCTTTGAGCAAGAAAATAGCGAATAAAATTTCATGCCTGGCATTAACAACTAAACTTTACTCGATTCGATTCAATGCAAGTAACAAAGTGCAATTTGAAAAAATAATAAAAGATGAAATCATCGCACTTTATTTAGCATCTAATTATTATGTATTTGCAATAGATCGTTATAGAGGAATATATGAATTACAGTAAAACAAATTACAGCAATTAATAAAAGTTATCGGCATTGGGGAAGCACAAGCTGCCAAGCGGCACACGAGCTAAGGATGTCTCATAAAAGTGCAACTGGACACGCCCACATGGGTCAGGCAAGAACTTCCAAAAAAGAGGGATGTTTATGAAATACCTTAATGGTTCAAAATTTGCGTTTATTGTTAAGTTTAGGCACAGAACTATATTAAAAAATTAGATTATTTCTTTAGAGCTAACAATAAAACGTTTACGAATGCGACACAAAACAGAATTGTAATGAATTCACTCTCTTCAGAGAGCAAACTGATGGAAGGGAGCAGGGCAAGAGAGTATAATATTTATATTTTCGAACTTTATGACAAATATTGAAAAGCTTATTTATTTTATGCAGCAGACAGTAAAACGTTTAGGAATACGCCAAAAAGCAAAAATTATATAAAGAAAAACCCATTTTTACAAGAGAAAAAATAACATACGCAGTTGATAAACATGTTTATACATATTATTACATATGAGTTTTGAGGCACTCAAACTATTTTTGAGAGCGAACACTCATGAGAGAAAGTTCAGTTTATAGCACCGCTGCAACTTTTGAGTCACCCCTCGCTGTGAGTGCCTACGCCTCGAGTCCATTGTCATTGCTATATGGCAAAATAATAAAATGCAATACAATAAAGTTGCTTTGCGCCCGTTAAACCAAAAACAAAATGAGCGCACGTGTCGCTAGTTAGTGAAAACCGATGCCTCAGCACCCTTGTAGGCCCCCTTGGGAGTGGCAATTTGGCCCGCTAACTGGGCAAATATGGGCCAGAGTTTGCCACACTTATTGGCAGTTTAACTGGCAGTCATTTAAATGCAATTTACGATGCAATTCAATGTAAAAATGTAGCTGTAGTTGTGTAAATGTATCTATAGCAACGTAAATGTATCTGTATCTGTATTTGTATCTATAGCTGTATCTGTAAGCGTGTATCTGGCCGCGGTGTGGAAATTAACAATTCCCCCTTTTGGCGAACGGCGTCGTGCCAGACATGGTGGCGACGCAGTCAACTTTGTTGTTGTTGTTGTCGTTGTTTGTGTTGTCATTCCCATGCCCTGTACCCTTCGAAAATGGGGGAGACAGGGTATATTGCAGTGGTGCAAGTGTTGGTAACAGGTAAAGTTCAAGCTAAGTTGATTTAGAAGTATCTGCCAATTTTTAACGCTTTGATTTTAGACTTATGAAACTAGAGCTCGACTTGATTTTTTTTTTAAATTGATAACTAGTTTGAAGGCTGTGATATCAAACTATAAAAACTACAGGCTTCAATTTTTACAAATCAAGTTAATTTTGTACGTTGCCTCGATTGCCAGTTTTGATTTTTTCGGCTCAAACCGATTAATTTAAAAGCAAAACACGTCAAACTTGCTATGTTAGTAAACAGAGATCAAGAATAATTATTATTGTTTACAGCATCTCTTACTTTTTCATAGAATGAAAAATAAAATCGAGTTTTTAATATGCGCATATTTGAATGCCATGTTTAGTGCAGGGCATGTCCTAGTCAGGTTTCTTTATCTAAAGCACACTTAGTTTTATTGTTTTGTTGCTCTTTCGACTCTTCACTTGTCTCATCCCTTTCTTTGCCTTTCCCTCCCTTTTCCTCTTTTTAAAACCTTATGTAATCACATCGATTTGTTGATTCCTTTTGGTTCTTTTGTCTTGGCTTCACCCCCTTCCTAGTTGTGGTTCCATATTAACAAATATTATCGTTCATGAACTGCAAAAGTGGGTGTGCGTTTATTTCTATGGCCAACTGTCTTGGGGCTAGTCATCTAATGGTGGCAACTCTTATATTATACAAATAGCAACTATTCACTTGAATATATAAAAGTTGATTTACAAGCTACGTTCGGCCTGTGACATGTTTGAGAAATCTGAATGTTGACTTTGATTGATGCCCACGTGATTATAATTTTGATTTTTATTATATAGAGTTTAATGGGTTGTAAAAAATCACATTTGAGTTGAGAGTTTTTGAAACCCGAATGACATTTGCAAATGCCAAAATATAGGCTTGGTACAAAGCGGACTTTCAACGGATCATAGAGAAAATTTCGCAATTTTTAGAGCCGGATTAAATTTAATTAAACAATTTTTGCTTTACAAATTATGTTAAACGTTATTTTTAAGATAACAAAAATTATTAGACGTTTCTTGTAATAAAATTTAGAGCTTTTATAACTTGGGCATTGCTCTTCAATCAGTCAGTCCATCAATCGTTTAGTAAGCTAGTTGGAATACACATTTTTATATATATATATAAATAAACAACTTACCAAAAACCAGAAAAAACCCCATGGAAATATATTTAAACATGTTACATACCTGCAATGAAAAAAAAATATGTATATTAGTAAAGTATTTCATTGTTACTTCGTACATTAGTAATAATAAACAAGTAACTTTTCATATTACAAGTGTAAATAATGTGCAAACTGTACAAAAGCAATTTAAAAATGACTTAAAATTCAACAACAATTATTTCGGGCCAGAGAAGTACTTATATATGTATATGCATATGTACACATGTATATATATACATTTATGGTATATGGCAAGTGGTTAAAGGTAAATGTTAGAATAATGACGAATATCGATAGGCAACAATTTGTCACGAACTCATGACAGCAGTCGCAAAACTTGATGACTAGGCCCAAACCGAACCGGATAAAAAAGCTTTAAGCCGAGTAGGCAAAAAAAAAAAAAAAAAAAAAAAAAAAAAAAAAAAAACATTGTCGAGTGAGAAAAAAGACAAAAAACAAACAGAAAAAAAAAACTTCGGCAAATTCTTCAGGTTGTTTTGCCGGCCTACAAGAGTCGCCCTCAGCGTCAGCCCCAGCTGGCAAACAATGGGAAAGCAGCAAAAATAACCTCAAGATATGAAACGAGTGCAGGCACGCAGACCCGAGGGCCCAGACTCCACTCACCAGAGAGGCCGAGTCCGCAGACTCAGACGCAGATAAATCGCTTGGCCAAGGTAAACAAATTCTTTTTTTTTTTCTGTTAGGTATTTACCCTTGCAATGGGCTTAAGAGATTTGTTGCAGCGTTTGCTATGACAAACTGTATTAGCTCGGCGAAACTTTGGCCTGATTTATGTTTAATACTATTCCAATTGAATTACATTGAGACTAATTTGATGTATTAGTCAAGCAACTCACTTAGTTAAAATATTTACGAATATGGAACAAGAGAAGAATTAAAATACAGTCTGTTTAAAAATGAAGTTTTCTTTCAGCTACGAATGTGGAATACTAGGGAAATATGGCAAAAGTTAAATGCTCAAAAATGGGAATATGAATGCCATGAATATTATTAATGCATAATAATGGTTAAAATTTGAATATATTAAATAAATAGATGCATTTCTGCATAAATTACAATTATCACAGACTGCAGGTGAAAGCGTTTGCACATGCGAATGAAAACAGAATTAAAACACATTTAAATGTAAGGAATACTCCTCATTACAGTTATTCCAGTTATTAATCAAAACGTTTACGAATGCCAGACAATGAAGAATTGTTAAATAAGGAAAAGTAGCTATACTATTTTCGTAGAACCTATGCTAAACATATAATTAAATTATATTATAGTTATTAGGAGAAAAAGATAAAGGAGTTTTACTTAAGGGTATTTTCCACATCGGTATGCCACAACATAAGCTTTGCTCTTGTTTTTGTCTGACTTTAAATTTATTTTTTGTTTTGTTTTGCTTATTTATTTATTTATTTGTTTTTATTTTTGGTAACTTTTGTTAGTGAAGAAGTTTACGACGTGCGTTGCACGCTGGACGGCCAAACAAGTTCAAGACCCGCGAGCCAAGTTATGAGGGGGCTACCAAAGGTGGTCACAAGAAACCAACAACCACAAAGAGCCAGAGAGCGCGAGAGACAGAGACAGAGAGGGAGAGAGGGGGAAACGCCCTGTCATTACGAGCAAACCATGTCTCGGGGCAGATGCTCGTAATTGTTATTTGTTATACTTGAGTGTGTTTTATTTATTTTTTTTGGCTTTTATTTTTAATATATATTGTTTTTTTTGTTGCGCTCTCATTGAATATTATTTTTGGCATGTTTTTAAGGCTTGCGGCTTTTTCTCTTTTTCTTGTGTGTTGTGTTTTGTGGCCCCAAAAATAAACGCTGACATCATCGAAGCAGCCAAATGTCGACAATGAAACGCAGCTCACTTATGGGCAGCTACTCGCTTATTTGACGGCTTTCCAGGGGGTGAGGGGGGCAGACAAGGGGGGGCGGCTCCAATGGGGCGACGCACGAAACAAACAAAAATGTTGTGTGTGTGTGCGCTTGTTTGTGTCTCCTTTGTGTTTGCCAGGCGATTAAACACCCTGCCCCACTCTCTTTCCCTCTCTCCCCTGTGCCTTAAGTAGTCGATTTACAAGTTTCCCCCAATTCCAGAATTTTTTGTGTTGCAAATTTATGTTCAGTTTTTTCCCTCTTTTCACCAAAATGCATTCGGAGTTTTTTTTTTAACCTTGAACTTGGTCAGCGACTGGAAACTGCAGGGGTTTTTTTTTTGGAAGCACAAAAATTTTTATGCAAATTTTTTTTTTGGCATCTTTTATGTTATTTTTGTTTTTGCGGCTGAATTTGCTTTTGTTGCATTCGACGGCGCGTGGCAAAAGAATATGTTTTGATTTTAGTCTGAGACTGTACTTGGAGTTGGCATTTGATTGATAGATATGGGTAAAAGAATTTTTTGTACGCTTTATAATTAACGTCAGCAAAGCTACACGAAGGTTTTTGATTTTACTTAGGCATTTTGTTTTTATCAATAACAATGATGTTAGTTAGCTACTTGAAGATGATTATATTGATTATATATGATTATATATTTAGCTAATTATTGATAGCAAATAGTCTCGCAGAAGCAAAAATAGGTAATATTAAAAGAGACTATTTTTTTTCTGAGAATATACAAAAAGATCCATTGTTTAAAAGTCATTGATATTTAATTATACCAATATTTCTAATTCGAATTAGGTGTACAAAACTTTAACAATTGCAATAACTGGAACCTATGGCAAATTATACAATATTTGAAAAATATTTCATACTTAATTTCTAAATTTTAAATAACGAAATATTCTTGAAACAATAAACAATGAATTCCACTTAAATTTTGAATGACGTTTTTGTAAGAAACTATTACACTTGAGGTATTAACCATTTTCGTTCTTCACTTTTCCTACGTATTAACTGATTAACACACAAACAACGACCCTCACAAATCATTTTTCCCATTTTTCCAAACCATAAAACTCATATAAGAAAATAATTTCCAATAACCATTTCGCAAACTTGCGGCTGCAACTGCGACTTATTCTGTAATTTGTTGCGCATTTCAGAACCCCAAGAAACCCAGCCCCCCTTCAAAAGCCCATTCAAAACTAAATCGCTATTAAAAATTAAACGCAGACAAGGGGAGCAAAGTGGGAAGAGGGCAGTTCTGGGATATATTGCGCCCCTTTTGGAATGTGTAGCTTATCGAGGGAACACGCAAAATGTTGTTCCTTATTTTCTCAGGGGGTTGGGAAGAGTCTTTTTGCGAGTGTGTTTTTTTTTTTGGGAGCCCTTGAATGGTGCCCGAGGGACGCATTTGCCGCATTGGCCCCCAACTAATGCGCAGTTCTTCGTTCTGTTGTGCCCATGGTCAGAAACTGCGTAGTATGCGAGTATATAAATATGTATAATATGTGAAATTGCTTTTTTATTACGAATCATCATCAATGCCATCATCAGCGCTGAGGAGTTATACAATACGAAAAACAAGTAAGCAGACCATGGAGAATGCGCGATCAGCACATACTCTCTACGGAACTGTTACATAAATTCCTTTTTAGTTGAATTTAAAAAGAAAGAGTTCATTCCAATATATATAATAATATTTCAATCTTAAATACCTTCAATATTTATTATCTGAACATTCTAGGGCTTTTATATGGCATTCAAATATGTGCATGTGCCAAAAATCAGTTTTTAGCTCCTTTGACAATTTTTTTTTTAATTTTAAGGGATGTGAATAAAATAAGCCGATATCTGATATGTAAAGTATATTTTTTTTTTTATACAAAATATTATATACATATTCTATATTCTCATTAAAAAAAAAAATATAATATCAAGAAATATGTCCAGCAATCGATAATTATCGATCAACATTTTAGATTTTATGGAAAAAGAGCATTAGAAAATATTAGAAAAGACATCCGATTTAAAAGCATTTATAGTCTCTGAGATGAATGCTTTCATTTGGCTAGAAGCAAACTTTTGATGCTGATCAAGAATATATAAACTTCATTCAGAGTGCATAACTCTTGATCAGCATGCTTTCTGTTACCTGTTAAATACATTTTTATAACAGTAATATACTCATATTTAACGCATTATCAATGAGTGCAGGGTATTGAAGGCAGGCCAAAGAAATGCGAAACGCGAAAAGTCAAAGAAACCCCCAAGTTTAGAAATGACATCATTCCTTGGCCAGCGCAGGTCGCGGCATTTAACCAGAACGCACTTCAGCACACACACAGAACACTCGCAAACCCACATCACACACTCACCAATCTCTTGCTGTTGCAAATTGAAAGGCAGAACCCAAAAGTCAAAGAAGAAGCAATGAAGATCCGCAGCAGAAACCCAAGTGGAATCTGGTCCTAACTTCAAATTTATTTTAATGGACATGACATGAGTTTTAAATGCGTAAAAGTTGATTGAATAGAGTTTCGGGGCAAATTCAGCTGCTGTTGCGTCGCCTTCTTTTTTTATAATTAAAAAGGCAGGCGCAAAGGGCTTCGTTTCGTGCAAATAAATTGCGCTTTTGCCTCGCAAGGATTCGCTCATGAATCATGACAAATGACGCATCATCTGTTGCGGCTAAGACCGGAAATTTGTTGAGAACTCAACAAACGATGGCAACAGAAAAAAAAACTGCTAAGGAATAATAATAATAATAAAAACAATTTCCTTAAGTTCAAATTAAATGGAAAAAAACTTGCATTTGAGACTGATAAATTGAAGGTGCGCTCTGTTTGGCAAAGACATATTTAAATGTAGTTTTTTTTAGATAAGATAAGGCTTCTTATGAAATACTAACTCAATCGAAAAATATATTTTTATTAAGAAGTTTTTTTCTTACAAATATCTTGAAAATACTTTGCAAATGCAGCTTTTAAATTGGTTAAGACAGTTAACTTAATCCTGAGTAACATCTGATTTCTATATACATAATGTTCTCCTGGAAAAATAACTGGGTAAACTAAGAAATTGCTTTGTTTTTTTTTATGTTAGCCACACTCATTGAAATATCCTGTTCTGATCGATTTTTAAATATATAGCTGTATCGTGGAAAACGCATTTATTGCAGTGAAAAATCCCCTTTTAACCTTGTTAATCCCTACTGTTCAAAGTTAACATTATCGTGCAATATCAGAGATATATATCGAATATACATAAAATGCAAATAACCCACAGATAAGTATTAAAATTGCACAAATGTTAATATTTTTAAGATATGATTTTCAAAAACATTTTATTGATGCACTGATCTTCCAAACTCCCAGTTTATATATATGTACATGATTAGCTAATATTGACAAATGCAATATTACATTTGTATATTTAGTATACATGATATTCTATGAAACATCGAATCATATTTCATGCCACACAAAACACATGAATAAAAACAAAAGAGAAAAATGTAATTTTGTAAAAAAATGAAACATGCCGAATCATATGAAAATTGTTTGAAAATCGAATGAATTTCCAAGCAACATGTAAGAAATGGATTTGGTATGTGTATCTACATATAGGATATATTGATACCCCTCGATACAAGTTTATTTTACAGTGTAAATTGATGAGTTTTTGCGAGGTTTTTGAACGTAAGTTTCGAGCAGCGTGCAGCGTGCAACAAAGAGGTTATCGATAACGGGCAATCAACACTCGACAATCGATAACAGTTAAACAAGAAGAGTTAACCATAAACCGTTCGGCTCTTTAACCAGCACCGACCTGTTGACGGCCATCACCGTGGCACAGTCCAGCGGCGACTGCTGTCGTCTGGCGGCGCTCGCCTCGCGCGGCACCTGCAACCGATGGATGCCCGGCCCGAAGGCCGGATCATAGCTGAACGAGATGTGGCGCCCCGCATCCGTGGCGCCGAGCGCATCCGGCGAGCTGCCGTAGAAGGGCGAGTAGGCGTGCACAAATCCCGTGGGGCTCGCACTGAACGCCATGTAGCCAACGGCAGCCGCTGCCGCCGCCGCTGCTGCCGAGCCGCTGCAAAGCGAACGCTGCTGCGGATGGTGGTGGTGGTGATGATGGTGGTGCTGCAGCGGTGCATGATGCTGCGGACTGTTGCCGGCGCTGCTGCTGCTGCTGGGTATGGGAATGGAGCGACTGGGCGTGGCCAGCCGGCTGTAGAGCGTCGGCGAGAACTGATCGCTGGCCTCCTCCGGATCGTCCTCGGCGGTGGGTGGCGCTGCCGTCGTATACAGTTCGCCGTCGCTGGCGTGGGCGTGGGCATGGGCGGCAAAGGGGCCTTGCGGCCAGAGGGACTCGTCGATGCAGAAGGAGCTGCGGCCGGAACGGGACTGATCGTAGTAGTAGAGATGCGGCTGCAGGCGGCGGCCGTCCGGTGCGAGCAGCGGGGCGGTGGAGGAGGGGATCTGCGGGTTGCTAAAGGCGCGCTTGCGGCTGCCGCTGGGCGTGGCTGTGGCCATGCTGGGGGCGTGGAAAAAGCTAGGTTTTTTGTGTGTGTGTGTGTGTGGATTTTCAACAAATTCAATATAGTGTTGTAAAGCGCACAAAAATATGTTGAAATAAACCAAATAAAAAAGAGAAAGAGAGAGAGGGAAAGAAAGCAGAAGATATATGTATAGATATTTCCAAAGATCAGATTCAAATTTGATTCCAATGGAAATCATATTGAAATATTTTTTTCGGATTGCAACTTGCCAATTTTTTTTGGGTTTAGGAGGTGCGTGTGGGGAGGAGAGGGGAAGAGTGGGGAGAGGGGGTAGACGTGGCGGATGATCTGAACTGTGTAGATTGAAGGCAGGCAAATGAAAGGTGTACAGAATGGGTTAGAAAAAAAAACATAACGAAATAATCGAATTATCGAACAAACCAACTATTGATTTATCGAACAAATGATCAAACAACTTAAATATCGAATAACCAAATTATCTGGGTATCGATCAGTGCAAATATCGAGCGATCGATCAAATATCAACGTATCGATCAATCAAGTTCAACTGATTGATCAATCACAATGCCGATTAAGTCAAACATACTTATTGATCAATAAAAATATTGAATTATCGAACTGTCTAAATATCGTTTTATCGACCGAACGATTCAATGATCATTCTAAAAATCGATCTGCCAAAATTTAGTTATTTATTAATCGAAATATCTAAGCATTGACCTCTTAAAATATCGATACATCGAAATGTCAATCAAGTGAAACATAATTAAAGACATAATCAATAGACCAGTTTATCCATTGATGGATAAGTCCAAATATCGATCACGAAATAGAGTTATTGATCAATTGATATTATAAATTATTGATCAAACAATTTATCAATTTATCGATATATCTATCAAGTGAAACACAGTAATCGATTTATCAAACACGCAAACTATAAAAAGCCAATATTTATCTGACAATCAATATATTTTTTATTTTTTTTAAAAGCTATCGATAAAAGCTTTTAAAAAAAATTAATTAAAAATTGCACTCTAACTTTCAATTGTTTTAATTAGATTTAATCAATTTACACCATACTAAACATAGTTCACAGCGAACTCGAATAGAACAATCATCATACGCCCAGTCAGGCGCTGGCAAATAACAAAAACCAAAAAAAAAAAACTAGAGACATCTCAAATATGATGCAACATTTGTGTCAGGCAACGTGTCGATGCGCTCCAGTTCTCAGCAAAAAACAACAAACAACAAACAACAAAAATCAGCAGCAAGAGAAGCTGCTGATGAATGTGGCATGAATGATGATGATGAAGATAATTGATAATGATGACATTGTTGTCGTTGGCAAATGGGCAACGCCAACATGAAAATGCAATTTATGCGCATTGAAAATGAAAACCCAAATGAAACGAAATGAAAATTGTCAAATGGCTTTGTTGCATGCAACAACAAAAACAACACAAAACGGCAAAAAAAAGTAGAAAGAGAGAGAAAAAAAAATTGCAGCCAATTAATTCTGTGGAAATTCGCTTCCGCCAGGCGCCTTTTGAAGTGCCACACGTTGACGCATGGGGCAAGCGGAAAAGTGGCAAACTAGAGAAAAAGCGATGTAGCAGAGAAACATCTTCATCTGCGTCCCAAAATGCCTTTTGGGCGCAAATCGTCAGCTAGACGAAAATGGCCACAAAATTCGTAACCCAAAAGCGCACAACGATAAATAAAATGCAAAAGCAGCCCGCACAGATCTCGTGACAGCAGCAACAACAACAACAAAAGCAACAAGGTAGCCGCAATGGCAGCAAAACAGAAACACTTTTCCCCCATTTGCTGGCAGCAGCTGCAACAACAACAACAACAACAGCAGTTGCAGTTTCATCCAATGCAGTTAGCGGCATTCACTCAACACCGGACACATCCGGGATAAATATATATATACATATATACTATATATATACAATAGCAATTACAGGAAAACAACAACTCGTCAGTTTTGGCGCGCTTTTCACTTAAAATGTTGGGGCACATTAGCTATGACAACATAGAGACACCTTTAAGAGTTTATCGATAACTGCAGTAATCGATATAAAAAGAGTAAGATTGATCCATAATTGTAGTAATTTAGAGATGCGCCCACTGAGGGCGTGGCAATTCGATTAAATCTATATATCTGCCACACTTTTAAAGCTAGATGCATAAAATGTATACCGACAGATTGCTGAGGACCTCCTCTAAAGATCGCATTCAAACACACCCAACCTCAACAATATCGGACTTTAATATGTTACAGAGCAACATTTTTTCCCCACCCATAAAATCGGTCGAAACTTGAATTATTGTTTGGGCTCATTGGGCTAAGTATAAAAAGCATTTCGCTGTATGTCGGCAAGGGTATTTAATCTTCGTCACACCAAAGAAAACTGCATTGCCCTGATTTTATTTTTCTTCTTTTCTCTGATGCAGTCAAATTGTTTGTTGTTGCTTGCTCTGCGGTTTTAGTGGTATTTCTTCCCCTTTTAGCTGTCGCAAAGTATGCCCCACTGCGGTTCTACCTCTAATTGCATTTGTAAAGAACTCGGAAAAAGCTTTAAATTTTGACATAGTTAGTTTTCTTCAGTGAACTTTATAGGTACATAAATGTATCGTAACCAATTGCAATTTAAAGCCTTTTTTTTGAGTTTACATCAGAAATTTAACTGAACTTTCTTTAAGTATATAAATTAGACAATCGATATGCAAAAGTATTGCCTGGTTTTTACCTAATATTAAGCATTTAAATTTAGGATAATTGCAGTACGAAATGTTAACTTGTTCATTTTTAAAATCCAAAACAAATCTCAACCCAAAATCTGTGATGAAAGATACTTAGCCCAAAAAAAATATATCTTTGATTAAATTAATCTTGTTGCCCAATTATCATTTTCTTTTTTTTTTTTGCTTTTGTTGCATAATCAGTTGCAAGAAATTTTTTGTAACAAGCATCGCGCAACAAATGAAAATTTAACAAAAATTTGCATTCAAAAATGCTCGCAACGTGTTGTTGTTGTTGTTGTGGCATGGTCTGTGCTACACGTTGCTGTTGTTGTTGTTGTTCCACAGTTAAATGCACAAATTACATGCGAGCAGCGCACATGCCGCCCGCCTGAATTATACGCCGCTTGCCCGTCTGCCCCATGCACCCTGACTTGTTGGCCAAAACAATGCAAAAATTATGCAGCGAATTTATATGTTGCTGCTGTTGTTGTTGTTGCTGCTGCTGTTCAGTGTGTCGCCAGCGCTCCAAAACAAAAGCAAAAATAAACAAGGAAATAAAAGTTTTTTCCAAAACAAGAAGAAATTAGGTGAATGGAGCTGCTACTGCTGCGACTGCGACTGCGACTGCTACTGATGTTGTTGTTGTTGGAAGTTGAGCAAAAGAAAATAAAAAGAAAAACGTTTGCGAAAAGTGAAAAAATAAATAGTCAACATGGGGCAGCCGCCTCTTAACTGCAATCAGAGATTAGCAATGGAAACAAATGAAAAATACAAAAATAAAATAAAACAAAAACAAAATAAAGAGTTTGGCAAGCCGAAGTTGAAATACTCTTGTAACCATATAGCAGCGGTGCACGATATTTCTTTACTAAGTCAAACAAGTTTTTTTTTTATTTATTTAAAAGTTAAATTTTTGATCGGTTGTTTCTAATAAAAACTATGTCAAAGTAGTTTAATTTTAACTAATTCTTGCCAAAAAATATTGAGAGCATATTTGAGCGATTATTTGTTGACTTTAAGTATATTATTTTTAAATGAATTGGAAATTCGCGCTGATTTTTCCAATAATAAGGAAGGCCAATATTAACAATATTAAATTCTAAGTCAAACGATTTTTTATATGAAAGCTTAAATTTCGACAGATTTTTCATACGGCTGCTATATAATATAGTAGACCGATATTGACTATATTTGAATCATATTTGAGAAGAGTGTTAAAACTTCTAATAACAAGTTTAGGTTGACATCTTAAGAAAAAAAAGTTTCATAGTAAAACTCATTCTCAGCCGATTATCACTATATGTATATAGTTATAGTATACTACTTTAATGGATTTACACACGTCACAATGCGGCCATCATACCCCATGTAAGGGTATTAGAAGAAGAAAAAAACCCAAAACAAATGCTGCAAAAATGAAAATTCGACAATTTGTTGCTGCATTTTTATCTATAAAATTTCATCGCCGACTGCCGCTTTTACTCCAAAAATTGTGCGGACCAATTTCTATGAGCATTGTATTTTCCGATTTTTTTTTTTTTTTTTGGAAATTTATATAATTTTTACGTTTATTTTATTTTTGTTGGCGAGTCTCTTGTGTGTCATTTGTTTAAACTGACAGCACAATTAGCACAAAGACAAAACAACAGGACACAAGACAGAAAAAAAGAAGCAGAGCAAGAGAGAAAAAGCAGTTATATAAAAAATATATAGAAAGAGAGCAACAGTAACAACAACAATTAAATGGTTAATTAATGTGTAACTCACGACAAATGTTGAATGCATTTTCAATTAGTTTTTATTCCATTTACAAATTTTCATTGTGCATGATTTTTGTTCAAATGCGAAAAATGTGACTAAAGGAATTTTCTTTGCATTTTTTGAATTTTCGGTGTGGGAATTGAATTAGGTACAGTACATACTCACTCAGTTTATAAAGCAAATCAAGCTTTGGCTTACCTGCAATTAAAAGAAATTACAAATATTGGTTAGTTTATATTTTTAGCAATAGTTTAAAATAATATTTTCTTTAAATTAATTTTATTACGTTAAAAAAACTAACGAAAACGAGCGCGTTAACTGCTTGCACACTGCTTGCTGTAGCGGTGCATGTCTGCGCTAAATTTGCCATTAAAAACAAAGCAGGGATATTTAGCTGAGACGCATGGCGCGCGCTGTGTAAAGCGATGTCTATGAACAATGCTCATCAAACTGTGTGGGATTTTTATTTGCAACTGAGCACCGTACGCGGAACATTTAACGAACCTCTCTAGTAGCTATGACTGTAAAACTTTGGAGCACACGCAACGAAGTCTACACGGCGTAGTTGGCAAACCAGAGGCATTTGACGAAGTATAGCTTCCAAACTGTAGTGCACATGTAGCACAGACAAGCACCAAAAATACTAAAATTGGACTTAATTGGAAATTTTACAAGGTAAAATTTAAAAACAGATGTATTCAAAATGTCTTTTTTTAACTGAAAATTAAGTTAAATAGATAAAATATTAAATAAAAATAAATTAAATGTTTGGTTTGAATAGTCAAGAAAATAAAAGCAATTTTAGGAAAGGAATTCCAGATCATTTTATTTATATTCATAACATTTTGTTTGAATTTCAGTTATTTATTTATATAAATTTCCTTTTTTTATTTTATCGATTTATTTATTTATTTATTTTATTGCCATATATAAACAAGATCTACAAACAAATATCTGATAAATTATTTTTTAATTCAATTAATTTCATCATAAACTAACAATTCTTGCCTTGATTTAATTTTAGTAGAGCAAAAAAATTAAATCCGCAACGCAATAAAAAATGTGTTTACAGTTTTTTTTATGTATTTATTTTTGTATACGTTTTGTTTGGTTTTTGTCGTGTTGTTGGTTTTATTGTTGTTTTTTTTATACCCTTTTAAGCGCAACGAAAAATGGCAACAAATACAAACATGGCGATAATGTGCAATGCGCGCAGTCGATCAATGAGAACAACAACAACAAACGCGTCGATTGGAAGCTTGGAAGAGGCGCAGAAGCAGAAGAGGTGGCAAGACGAAAACAAAAACAAACGGCAGCAAAACAAAACGCTTCAAACGAATTGCAATTAGCCAAAGAGCGAGAGCGAGCGAGAACGATTCATTCACGTGTGTAAAAAGGCATGTAAGCGTGCTGATAAGAGCTAGAGAGAGAGAGAGAGAGAGAGAGACTCGGCCAAAGAGCGCGTTCTAACTGTTGATCGAAGAGCAAAGATAATAGTGAGATACGAGAGTGAGAGAGAGAGTTATCAGCATTTTAAGCAGTGGCATTTGTTATTGTTTTTCTTTTTGTTGTTGTTTTCTATAATATATAAAAATAGCAATTTGCGCACTATTTTTAAATGTTTTGAAATTTGTTTGATTTTTGTCGCCATTCACTTTGGGCCTTTGCAATTTTCTGTATTTTTACTCGCTTTTTGTTTTCCTTCTTTATTTTATTTGTATTTTCTTTTTGTTTTTGCTTGGCATCATGACCGTCGCCTTGTCTCAATTTGTTGCTATTATAGTTGTTGCTGTCAATCAATGAACCAAATTAACAAACAACAAAAACAGAAAAAATGTAAAACAAAAAGTCGCAAAAAGAATTCAGCGTAAAGGTGCGACAGAGAAAAAGACAACTTCCACATGCGCTGCGAATGTGTGAATAGGTGTGTGTACGTGTGTCTATGTGTGTGTCTGTGTGTGTGTGTGCATGGACACCCACGCCCCGTGACATAGTCACGGCAATTTAAGCGCCCTGGCGCCTAGTGTTAAAACTGACAACGACAAAGTTCTTCAATTCCTCAGCACATAATACCCTACCAGAAGGGGGCGTTCGAAGAGGGTATACGCAGTTGGTGCATACATATGAATACAACAGATTGTTATATTTAATCTAGAAATCGATATACAGTATAATTCTAAATAAACAAATGTTAAATTCAATTTATATTGGTTTATAACTTTTATGTATTTAATTGCATATCTTTTTCGATATATAAGAGTGTACAAATCAATCGAAATTTCCAAGAATTGTTAATAAAATCGATATTTACTATGATTTATCGTTGTATAAATGTATAAACTGGTATAAAATAAGATATATCGATTGTAAAGTCAATATACAATTTGATTTAACGATACAAAAATATATACACATGGAAGAAAATCCTGATATATAGGCAATCAATTCAAAAAAACTGTGATTTAACGCTATATAAATATAATATTTGATTATTTGATAAATCGACAGTCAAATATATAGAGTTGTATATGTATATTTAAAAGAAAGGAGAGATAAAAATTAAAAGCTCGAGCTCTGCCAAAGAATAACAAGAATACCTTTTACAATCTTCTTAAGCTACTCTCTGGAAAAAATTACAGAGTACCTGTTAGCCAAGCACTCTCGCTCAAATGCAACATACTTAATTGTCTTATGTTATCAAGTGTGCATTGCGAAGACCTTCAAAATTCAAGTACACTTCACAACAAGACCCATATAGTATATGTCTACATAGTTGCTATAGTTGGGTGTATAGCTAGGTAGATAGGGGGGCACATTGGGCACTCGGTTAAGACACGCATAATCGATGAGGGCTGCAGTAATCATAGTGTTGATAAGAAGCCCCAAGCCTAAGAGTCCAGGTGTGAAAGGTGGAAGTCAAGTCAACTAAATAAAAATTCCAGAAATTGATAAATGTAAATTGTGACAAACGATTTGTTACTCGCAATTTTTGTTAAATCATCACAATAATAACAGAATATGAAATAAAAACAATAACAAAAAGCAAACCTGTTTCTAAATAAATGAAAAAATAAAACCTGAAAATGCAATAAACGTACAGTCAGGAAACATAGTGTAGCGAAAAATAAAAATTAAGGAAAAAAATTGCAATCATAAAATACGAAATGTTGTTTTAATGATCGGCACAATTAAGGAGCAACTATATGCTATGTGACTATGAAAATAAATCATTTGGCGTTTTCACGTCGTTCCACATATAAATTCTACAAAATTGCTTTACGATCTTGCGGATAGAACACAATTTCCGTAGAGCGACGACCTCAGTTTCTCTCTCTCATTCGAGCAAAACCTGTGATCACCAATTGCAATCATCAATTTTGGTCATTTCTATTTTGTCTGTATTTTTTTTTCTTTTTTTTTCTGTAGTTACGGATTTGATTTATAATGGGATGCTTTAGATTCTTTTTGGGTTGGTTTTAATGCACAGCCGCCCTGTGCGGAAGCCGCTGCAGCGCCCCCTGACGTTGGCCACGAACAGCGTTAGCTTTTGGCAATGGAAAATGAAATAAATGATCAAAACAAATAAGCTGGGAAGGCTATGAATAAAGAATAGAAATAGGATAGGCGAATGTGCATGCTTTGTCAATCGATGGTATTGATATAAGCTACTATCGAAAGTTTCATATATCGATTTCCAAAAATAGTTGTGATATTTTTATATAACATTTTTATAATAATTTTTCTAAAATGTTCGGTGATTTTATTCGATCAGTATTTTATTAATCGATAATTATCGGCAATCCAAATTGAATCGGATTCCAAAAAAGAGTTTGACTATTTGGTATTATTTTTATTATTTAAAAAAAGATCGAAGCAATTAAGAATAGCTTTAAAACATTGTTAAAACATACAAAACTGCTCTGGATTGATATTGAAAATGTTGACAATCGATATTTAAATAATTGATAAATTCAAGAGATACAATTTAAGGCATACAGAAAATTTTCCATTATTCGCCTCACATCGCTCTACAAAACTAATTTACCCCACAGCTTCTTTAGTGTATGTAAAGCAAATAAAACAGAGATCGTTGCACACAAAAATTTCGCTTAATTTACATTTTTGTTGCTGTTGTCAGTCGCTTGCGTCTTTTTAATTTTCCGCGGCGCTTGACGTACAACAAAATTTAAATTTATTTTAATTTTTGTACAAATTTGCATTGCTTATATTTGAATTGTTTTTTTGTGTGTGTTCTTTTACTGTGTGTGCGTGACAAATGCATGTGCCTGTATCAATTTGGCACGGCAAAAACAACAACAACAACAACACCAACAATCATTAGGCAAAGTAAATAAATTAATTGCAGATTTTGGCGCGTGAAGAAAATTAATGCGAAATTAATGGAGCGTCAAGGCGCCGTCGCAAAGTGTTGCATTTCAATTAGCAATTAATTAATTAGCAGCAGAGAGTTGCGCATTGCAAAAATAACAAACAAAAAAAAAACAGAAAATAAATTCAATTAAAATTAAAAAAAAACAAAAAACACCTATGTATCGGTCACTCATAAAAGCTGCCTGCTATGCGGCCGTCTTGAGTTACATTTGCTGCAGTCCGCCCACAAATGCTGATTAAGCCTGCCAATTTTCTGGATGTGTCTGTGGATGTGGATGCCATGTGGGCGTTGTCACCCAGCAGCGCCGGCAACAATATGCAAAAACAACAATAACAACAAAACAGCTGTTGAGGCTTAGCTCGCACAGCTGCGCGTCGCTGCCGGCGTCAGCGTCAGCTGAGCGCTTGGCTGAGTCGTCACAATCCACACACGCGCACACAAGCATAAAAAGCTCACTCACAAAACTGGCAAACAAAGGCTGCACAAGTACTAGTAGAGTGCGAGCGAGAGACAAGACTTTCGGCCGAAGTTTTTTGTAAGTGGACAGGGGAGGAAGGTTGGCTGAGGTTAGGTTTGCCACTCATGTGTGCGGTTGATGATGACTAATAAACGGCAACAAAATTAAGACTCTTGCAAACAATAACAACAAACAGCGACCATAATAAAACCGGCAAAATAGCTAAAAACGGCAACAAGCAACAATAACAACAACAACAGCAGCAGCAGACAAAGAAAAAACCGGCTTCAACTATGTGTGTATGCATATATACATATACACACATATATATATAAATATATGTGTGTATGCATATATACATATACACACATATAAATATAAATATATATATAGCAGTATAATGATCTCTAGCTGTGAGAGAAGAGACGCCGAAGAAGAGACAACAAAAACAATGACAAAGCGGAGTATCTAGCAATGAGTAGCGCGTGGAGAGGCGCTTGTGGTTCGAACTAATGTCAAAATTACAGGACGATGCAAGTAAACAGTAGAGAAAATTTAAAAAACTCAAATTAAATTAAGTATCAAAATGTAAAAAGCTCTAATTAATTTCTTAGCATAAAGCCTTGGTTTCTTGTAAAACAAATGTTATGCAGTACAACTTCTCTATAAAAAACAAAATATTTATGCAAAGAAAAGCAATATTTATATGTTTTTAAAACCTATAAATCAAATTTCTCTCTTTATCGCAAAACTTTTCTTCTATAATAATGGGGTAAAGTATGCATCATGCTTAAGGATTGTTTTATACAAAATGAATTTAAATTAAAAGCACTGTTTATAAAAAAAAAACTTCTCTACAATTATTTATATCACACAATATAAATTTATGTTTATTTCGAGAATCTATAACCTGTCACTTTGTAAGTATACAACTTTTTCATGCTGAATTAATTGTATTTTACTTTTTATACTATTTTAAGGAACTTTTGCTAACTGACTGACCAACATAAATATCCTCTTTAATTCCACTTCAACATCTGGATTTAACGTTTTACACAGCTTTCTTAAAATACTCACAAACAATTGAAACAAAAAAAAAAAAAAAAAAAAAAAAGGAAATCAACAACAACGAAAACAAGATATTTCCATTTAGGCGAGCTAACTTTGACAAACATTTCCGACAACATCCGGAAGTGTCTCCGAAAAGAAATGATAAATTTTGGCCAAAAATTGCGACAGAAAGTTTCGCTCAGTTTTATCAAGAGCAAAAATGATTGGGAATTTCCAGACAAAACTGAAAGCTTCTTAGTGTGTGGGGGCGAGAAGGAGGCGGGGCGTGTCTATGTGGGTGGGCGGCAACAACTACGACGGCATTCAACAAACGCCCCCATAAAGAAATTCCTAACTTATATTATACTTTGGCAGGCGAAAAATTAGCCATTAATTATTTATGCCCAAAAATTTATGACGTTGACTGGCGCTGCTGCTGCTTCTTTTCCACAAGGTATTCTTGGGTTATGCATATTATATCATTCCAAAATTGCTTGTTTATTAATCTAATCAGATTAGATGCATGCAAAAAACCAGAATGAAATGTGTTAATTTTTTTTATTTAAAATTAAAAATAAAATGTTTGCTTTAGCAGTCCGGGTCAGTAGATAGAATATAAAATCAAGGCTTCCAATGTGGATATAATATGCTCCATAAAAAAAGGTCATTTCTTTTTATATGTAGTATATGCATAATATACATGTATTTATATTATAATATAAGCTACTTCAAAACAAAAAGAATTAGCGAACTTTCATAGTGTTTTATGCGCATGTGGTTGTTGCAGGTGTTATGCATATGGTTGTTGTTGGTGTGGTGCAAGTGGTTGTTTTTGGTGTGCTTGTTGTAGTACAGGTGGTCGTTGTTGGTGTGGTGCGAGTTGTTGTGGTTGTTGTTGTTTTGGTGGTTGTTGTTGTCGTGCAAGTGGTTGTTGTTGGTGTGGTGCAAGTGGTTGTTGTTGGTGTGGTTGTTGTTCTAGTGGTTGTTGTTGGTGTGGTGCAAGTGGTTGTTGTTGGTGTGGTTGTTGTTCTAGTGGTTGTTGTTGGTGTGGTGCAAGTGGTTGTTGTTGGTGTGGTTGTTGTTCTAGTGGTTGTAGTTGTGGTTTTTGTGGCTGTTGTTGTTGTTGTTGGAGTAGTGCAAGTGGTTGTTGGTGGTATGGTGCAAGTGGTCGTTGTTGGTGTAGTGCGATTTGTTGTGGTTGTTGTTGTGGTTTTTGTTGTTGTTGTTTTCGTGGTTGTTGTTGTGGTGCAAGTGGTTGTTGTTGGTGTGGTACATGTGGTTGTTGTGGTGGTTGTTGTGGTGGTTGTTGTTGTGGTGGTTGTTGTGGGTGTAGTACAGGTGGTTGTTGTTGTGGTGGTTGTCTTTGTTGTTGTTGTGGTGGTTTTTGTGGGTGTAGTACAGGTGGTTGTAGTTGGTGTGGTACATGTGGTTGTTGTTGTTGTGGTGGTTGTTGTGGGGGTAGTACAGGTGGTTGTTGTTGTGGTGGTTGTCTTTGTTGTTGTTGTGGTGGTTTTTGTGGGTGTAGTACAGGTGGTTGTAGTTGGTGTGGTACATGTGGTTGTTGTGGTGGTTGTTGTTTTTGTTGTGGTGGTTGTTGTGGGTGTAGTACAGGTGGTTGTTGTTGGTGTGGTGCAAGTGGTTGTTGTTGTGGTGGCTGTCTTTGTTGTCGTTGTGGTTGATGTCTTTGTTGTGGGTGTAGTACAAGTGGTAGTTGTTGGTGTGGTGCACGTGGTTGTTGTGGTAGTTGTTGTTTTTGTGGTTGTTGTTGTGGTACAGGTGGTTGTTGTAGGTGTGGTGCAAGTGGTGGTCGTCACTTCACATGGTGGCGTAGTGGTTTCGCAAGCTGCTGTTGCCAGCGCATTGCTGCCCACAGCTTGCGTTGGCGTCGACGGCTTTGTCTCGGTGCAGCCGGTGTCGTAGGTGACACAACGCTGGACCGTGGGGTCAAAGAAACGGGTACAGGATTTCTGCACAGCGACTCCTGTCAGGCACTCGTAGTACTGCGAGCAGCTGCCCGGCTGCAGAGCGCGGTAGCCGTTTGGTTTGTTCGCGCAGACATGGCGACGGTAGAGATCGTTATCGGGCGAGGATCTGATATTGGCGGCCCCGGTGGCGACAACCAGAAGAGATAGGCAGCTCAGCAGGACTGCAAAGTAGGGGGATGTAGGGTTAGTTAGTTATTGGCCTGGCCGAGAACTGTGACTGCTACAAGTACCGTAGTGTGCTCTCATCTCGAATAGGCTAATGACGAGGTCCGGACGGTGGCAGCGGTTTTTATATGGTAAGAGCAGGATATGCTCTTATCGCAGTTGGCGATTGCGATAGTGGTTTTTGTTGTCATCACGATGTCAACTACTGTCGGGATGCTGATCGGCTTTTTTTATGATCCTTTTGATGTCTTTCAACTATGCGACGAGCATATCTTATCGCTACGCGTGCTATTTGACAACATCAAGTTCCTATTTCATTTCATTATGTATACAAATTAAAACCAATTTGCAAAGTTCAAATTCGAAATGTATTTCGAAGTAGTCTATGCAATTAATTAGTGCATATATTATGCGATCGTTATGAAATTTGTATTGTTTTGAAGATATGAAATGAAAAACAAGTAAGAAACGTTTCAGTCGGGTGTAACCGACTGCGCACTACTCGTTAACAATAATAACAGCCACGACCCCAGTGGCCGTATCCAATAAAACTGTTTGACCCAGGTTTACAAGAATATATATTCCAAATTTGAAGTCTCTTGTCCTATTATACTCTTTTCACTTCGTGAACAAAAATTTATTTGTAAAAGTAAAAGAAAATAAAGTTGTCATATTTTTATGAAATATTTAATTGAAATAAAGATTTCCTTTGACAGCTATATAACATTAGTTATATATTCGTAAATAGCCAGAGAATAGGGGACATTGACCTGTGGTCTGTGGTGCGGAAGTGCCTGAATGCCAATAAGGCAAACCGAAACCGAAATGTGAGTCAGCCGGTAAAATAAAGGAAGCATTGAATTGGTTATGGGCTGGGGCAATCAATAGGTTGTTTAACTGCCCAGCCACACGAATGCCCACTTTAGTTCCGCGCATAAACGTTGTACATTCTCTTGGCCGGCCTTATCTGATGACACACAGAAGCTACCTGGCTCTACACCTCCTCCCTCTGCAGGTCTCCTGCTTCTAGGCAAACACAAATATGCTTAATGAATTAACAAACAGTCGAGACTGTCCTCTCGCTTGCCCGATGCGGGGATGGGGGCGTAATTAGGTGCGAAAATACAATGCATTACGGCAACCTACTCTCGCCCTCATTAGCCTCCCCATTGCTAAATTAGGCTATGCAAGGCAAAACCGCTCCGATAACAACTGCATTTTGTCACGCACATTTTGCACCACCCGCAGCACCAGTCGCAGAACCTGATACCGCCGCCTACGTCACGGGACTGTCGCCGTTTCGCTTATTAACTTTTCGCACACTTGTGGATTTTGCGGTTCACGCCCCCTCAATTCGCCAACTGACGCTAATAAGCAAAAAGTCGGTCGATTCCACATGCCCCGAGCCGGTGGCAACAGCTCAGAAGCCGCTGAAACTTAATTCTAGACATAATTAAAAACTTGAACAGAAAAAGTTGAATTTAGTTTCATTTATAAGGTTTTATTTTAAGCTAAAAAGGTCAAGTTTTTCTTTTGCTAACAAAAACAAAATTTTTATTTTAAGTTTCAATCAGCAATCAGCTAGTTCGTGTCGTATCAATTAGCTAGTTAATCAGAACCAAACTCGCTCCCAGATATAAACACTGTGATTCCCGAGTTGATTTTAATTTGTTAATAGTTCGAAAATACTAAAAAAAAACATTTTTCAAAACTAAAAAATATGCAATACTATATTTCTTATTTTTTCCAATTTAAAAGAATTACTTTTTTTTATTACCGATATATCTATAGTGTTGAAAATGTTAAACTGACAAAAACTATTTATTAAAATGCAAGGCGGCATTGAAAATGCTAATTTTAATTTCTTAACAATTTAGCTTTCTAAAATTTGTTATTTGCAAAACGATTTCAAGTTTTTCTATTTATTTCTTTTTTGTCTAAGTGTCTATTATTTTCATAAAAGAACTAAAAAAACTATCCCATAATCTCTCATCTCATCCGTCGCACATATTTTACATCTTTGTAAAAAAATCGAAGAGGTTGAAAACTTTATGAGATGCCTTTAAACAAGAAATATATGTAATCAAATAAGTTGCTTTATCTTCACAAAAATCTGTAGAGATACAAAGTAGATTTAATTTTCTCAACCAAAGCTGAAATCTCCGTTTAAGCTGCCGCCTAAGTTTATTTTCTGTTGCAGACGACGCCCCCACGCCCACGCGCCACCCCGAGGCACCTTTGGCCAACTCAGGCGTTAATGAAAGAAAGGCGTTTCCCTGTTCCCGATCCACACAACCTCAACCTCCACCTCCTCCTCCTCTTCCCAGTTCGTAACAGGCCAAAACGTTGTTAACTCTTTAAGCTCTGTGCAACTTTCACGTTCAGTTTGGCTATTGCCTTTGCTTTTCACTCAGTTTTAGCGCTTGTAGCGCCATTTGACATTCTCCCCATTTTCCCCCGTTTTTCCCCATTTCTCATTTGCTATTTCGCCGTCTGATGCATTTTATTGATTTTCATTTCTAGTTACTTTTCCCAGCGACGAGTGCAAATTGCGTTTACTTCTGCCTTCGCCTCGGCTTTCTGCTTCTCCCTTCCCCCCCTGCCATTTGGATTCCTCTTTCCGAAAATGCAAATCCATAATCAACTTTTTGCTTTCAGCGATTGTTTGTTTACATATCCGATAATAAGTTTTTCGCTGTCAAGGTCGTTCTACGGCAGCGAAACCACCCGGTCAAAAGAGTAAACAACACAAGTAAGGACTCACCACCCACCCCTTCCCGTATCTCCTTCCCTACCGCCATTCCATTGGCGGCACACCCAGTTTAGCCCAAGCTCAAAATATTAGTTAAGAAAAGGGAGTAATAAATAAATAATAATATATTAATATAAATTAATAATTTGATTTCTGATTATAAGAATATTTGCCGACCTTATCAAAGTTTGTATTTTTCAAAATTGTTGGAACTAAAATGCAGAATGAATAAAATGGTATTAACCATGATAATCGGTTCAGTTTGTTGTTGCTTTGTGAGCGAACAAATTTTGCAGCAATCGTAAAAAATAAAATTAAAAATTAATTAAGATTTTATATTTAAAAAAATATGTTTTTTTCATAAAATTACAGGACACTTAAATGAAAATCAAAAAATTCGTTTTTTCCAAAATGAATGAAATTTAAGCACAGAAAAAATATGGAAATACACCTTGAAAAAAATGTTATACTTTGTAAAAATCAGTTCAGCTTTGGCAAAGTAACGACAGTTGGAGGATAAGGGGAGGGCAGGAAGACAAAAGTCGTTGCTTCCCCAAATCATCAGAAGTAGTTCCGTTTGTTGGTTCGATTTTTGGCGCTTGTTTACCAGTCAACTGCCTATTGTTTTGCTTCAGCCACCCAAAAACAAAATTGTCTAAATAAATAACAAATTAAGTTTGGCATGCATAAAAGGAAAAGTTTTTGCAAGAAAATACGTGCAATTCATGATATATGAAAACATATATATATATATATATATATATATATATATATATATATATATATATATATATATACATATATAGATAAATATATATACAGGATTACCGTAAATATAACGCAGATAAAGCCCATGGAAGGAGTAAGGTTTGTAATGCGCAAAAATCCTTGAATTAAGCTCCCTTTATAGTCAAATAATATACAATTAATAGGGAAAATTACGCCAAAGCTCTTTTAATTTGGTTCGTGGAACACAAAGGCAGCGCATTTAGCCGACTAATTCATGGCGACCATAAGATTGTTTATCCAGACGACGGTCAAGCGAATTAAACGCCATTTTTGCCGCATTCAATTGCGATATACAAAACCCAAGGTTATGGTCAATGGGGGACAACAACAGCCAAACACACACAAGCACCAAAGCCAATTTAGCCAACAGTTCTGGCGCCAGTTCTAAAGTCCCCTTCCACCTACCCCTCGTTGACCTCAACTTGAACCAACAGGCAGTTGTACCGAGCCAGTCCCCCGGAAATGGCCATAACCCAACGACTTGACGAAAGGAAATGCCTCCCAATGGGTTCCCATTTACCATATCGAATGAAGAATATGCAAAGAGGTTGGTACAAAGGCAAAACCACAGGCGGAAACTCAGCAAGAAAAGGCAACGAAAACCCTTTCGTTGCATGGAATAAGTTAAAAAGAGTTAAGGGATTAACGATGCATAAAAAGTTATTGAATTTTTCAAGATACAATTGATAGTAAATATTTTAAGAATATTAAGATCAAAACAAAAAGATGGAAAAACACTACCTTTTTTCAAACTCAGAATTGCAATTTTTTTAATTCATTGGGACTTAAAAAAAATAATTAAAGTAAATACTCTTTATTGGGAGAATTTAAGATAAAAGGTATTATAATTAAATAATTATGTTTTAAATATTACTTTAGATTTTCCAACATTAATAGTATTGAAATTAGGATTGTAAATATGTAACAATAAAGACTGCAAATATCTGCCATACAATTGATTATTGGCACACTGTGGGGACATTAGATACAATTGCGACAGAGCGAGTGTGAGACAGAGATAGGAATAGACCAGGGAGCAACCATTTTCGGTACATCTTATGCCGTCTGGCATGAAATTTATGAGCTAAAATAAATAAATACATATGTGCATATGTATTCCTGTTATTTTCCTTTTTGTTGGGAATCTTTTGTTGCTATACGTTTTATTTCAATCATGTGCTCGCCATTCCGTCCAACTGTCCTCGTCGCCAATACCCAAAAGAAAAATCCCGCCCTCCGCCCCACAAACGTTCAGTTAGATCGCAGCCAACTGACGTCTATCAATAATTTCCTTCTTTGCTTTCGTTTAATTTGACTCTTTGCATTGCTCTCCCTCTCGCAACGCTTTCTCTCTGTGTGTGTGTGTGTGTGTGTGTGTATGTGCGCTCTCTTGCTCTCGCTCTACTCTTTTCGCATTTTGTTGTAATTTGACTTGCAAATATCAAATCAGCCGAAAGTCAAAGCCTATCATCAATCAATCATTTTGTGCGTCCGTCCACTCGCTCATAAATCAATAAAACGCCGTTTGGCGCCTGTCACAACTTTACAGCAGCAGCAACAACAACACGAAACAGATATGTGACTGAACGCGCAGAAGGTGTCAATTTGAAGGCAACAACAAGCGAAAGCTTTGAATTTGACATCGACGTAATCTGAGGTATTCCCTTTTCGCACTTGGAAACACCTGTTTAATGATTTTCGTTTTTGTTGCCTTCAGTTCAGTTGAGGTTGGCAGACAGTGGGGCAGGTTGCGTGCTTGAATTGCGATAAAGAAACGTTTGCCTGGCAACAATGGAAGAATCTTCTTGCTATGCGCGAGATATGATTCAGTATGAAATCTAAGCAGTGCGAAATTCCTAGTTTTTTTTTATGTGGCAATTGAATTATTTTTTTACAGATTTGATTAGATAGAAGATATTAAAGATTAGTTGGTTGAAATGTTGTGAAAATATATAATGTATGATAAGTTAAGTTTATTTATGGACATACAGTATCGCGTGAATGTGCTTAAAGCAATAAAAAGAAGGTTGTAATACAGGTAACAATTTAAAGAAATTTAGTATGCGTTTGTATCTACCACCATAAAGTACCAAATTTGTTACGGAACTCTCGTCACCAGGTCCACTGTAACATGTCCGAGGGAAATTTTATTACCTATGCGTTAAAAATATCACAAATTACCTAAAAATGTTTGCACTTCAAATGCATGTGTTAGTCTTCACCTTTCATGCTGCCGCAGCACCATCTGCTAAAACTAACAGTGCAGACATGCAACGCCCCCTCAACTAAGTAGAGCCAGCCCGTTAAATAGCAGCACAAACAAAATTACGGGCACAAAAATGCGCAAAGATGCTAAAAATGTGCGCGTGAGAAATGAAAAAAAAAACCCCAACAACAAAAGGCATTAACATTTTTTTTTGCAGAGAAATTTGCAAACTTTTGAAAAAGTTGCAAAAATGAAAAGTTAACAGTTGGAGAGCAAGAGCACCGAAAACCAGAGAGCAAGAGCGCGAGAGCGACAGCATGAATTAACATTTTATTAAATTCATTCCATTGACTTTTCATAAGCAGGCGAGTGGGAGCGAGAGTAGGCCCTCACTCTCTCAGAGAGCGAGCATGTGGCGCTTCTGAAAGAAAAAAAAATGCCACGCGCAGCAGAGTTTATTTTTAAGCAACAACAATAAGCATAACACTCTGCGCATTATAATAAAAGCAACAATAACAATAAGAGCAACAACAAACAGTCGCACTTTGATAGGTGATGGTTGATAGCAAAAGCAACGAACGACAGCAACAACAACAACAAGAGAACCAGCCAGCAACGTCGACGTCCGTAAAAAAAATCAACATCAATATTTGTAGCTATTTTTAGACATACAAAACGAACGCATGACCGTTTGGCAGTATGCGTGCGTGTGTGCGAGAGTGGGAGAGCGTGAGCGGGGGGCGCAGGCATACGTTGTAATGCGCCGGCTCAACGATCGTTGCAGCTCCAACAACAACACAAACTAACCCCAACAACAAATAATACAAATGCAAAAGCTCTCGCAAGTATATGTGTGTGCATGTGACTGCGCCTGCGTTTGTATAGGTGCTTGGCGACGAGACGCCTTACAGACGACGCGACGTCAAGGCGTGTGCTGTAATCATCGTCGTCGTGCTGCCCATGGGAGCTTTGTTGTTGCTGTTGTTTTTGGCTGTGCGCTGCACAGCCAGACGGCATCAGCTTTTGCAGGCGATAGAGCAGCAGCAAAGGGGAATTTCTTTAAGCTGTACTTTCAATGCTCTTACGAGTGGGAAATTTACATATATATTATTAAAAGATATGGATTGATTAGTGAAAATTACCCAAGTAAAATATAAAATAATTACCAAAAATATAAACATAGTAACAAAACCTAATATGATATATTTTACATTTTAGAATTTTTTTAATGTTTTTTTGAAAACAACCAAAATCTTAACTTAAAAATAAATACTTTAGATTTATGGTGGTTTCTGGTTCTGCTTCTATTTCTGAAAGATTAAATTCTGCAGATTATGCACATAAGAAATTTTCGTTAATGCTAGCGAGAAATAAAATAGAGAAAATACAAAACTATTGATACTATTGATATCACTATAATTCGCAATAGTTTGATTATTATAGTACAAATTTGCAAAACAACTGATTAAATACATTTTTTCAACTATTTGCCTTACTTTAATTATTATTAGCGCCGTATTTGCTTTCGTTTAGCTATTGTTATTGCAAAAATATTGCATGCCCAGTGAATAGGCGAATAGGTGTCTACGTAGTCGTCGTCATAGACATCATCAATTAGAAAGTTGTTTGCGATTATCGTGTGGCGCTTAGCTTTGCTTAGCACACCCCCGATAGCACTCCTCACCAACCACCCACTTGAAACCGTTAGTTGTGGGGCGAAACCTAAACCGTGTTATGGTTAAAGCCGTGCATCAAATTTCATTGAAGGTCAAACTGCGTTTTACATTTTGGTTTGCGTAGAGAAAATACGAGCTACGTATTTCCAGTTTCGCATTAGGTTTCTCAGCTATATATATAGTATATCTATATATATATATATATATATATATATAGCATATATAGCGTATGCAAGTGCGCATAAGGCGCAGCTCATTTAGCGTTAAGCGTGGCTATTATACAACTACTTAAGGGCTGAGGTGTACAGCGGGGAAAAAACCTCTAAAAATGCATATTACGTTTAAGGAAATAAATGTTGAAAAGGTTTTAAATTTACATTATTGTAAATGTGTATGCAAAGTATGTATTATATAATTGTTATTATTTTTTTTTAGCTACGATTGACAACTGGACGTTAGTAGAGCTCCTACTGTTAAAATAGTATTTTAGAACTCCACAAACATATATTATATTTCGATAGTCATAATCATTTGACGGGTGCTCCGTCATATTTGTGGCATTTGCGTCCCACTGTGCAAACACTTTCACACACGCATAATTTATTCTGACTAAAAAGCGCTGATGTAACTGTTCGTGACGCTTTTCCAACTACCCTAAAAGGCAACAACTTACGCTTGAAGGCGTCGTGATAACGTGATAATAACGACACAATTATCTGATTATATTTTTATAAGCACAAAACAAAATACGAAAGAATTTCGCTGATTGCAGAATTTTTTGAATATAGTATTCCGAGCCAACAAAAAGAATTAAGTGAAAGTGAATTTTTCAGTTGAAATACAAATTATAGTACACAGAGATTATTGCTTCTTATCAAGCATCTGGCTCATCCATAAACCAAGTTGCGAACGTGGCAAAGCCACAGAATTTGCAAGTGCAGTGTTTATGCGGGAAATGATATCGTGAAAGTAGTTTTTTTTTTCATAACTTATCTGATAAATATATGCTTTTTATTTATTTCATACTTTTAGTTATTCAGCTTAAATATTAAGAAAAAATATAATCGAATTTTTCTATTTGGTATACGTGCCCTTGTTAATTTATTTTTATCAAAATCGAATGTTTGTTACTTATTGGCCGATTACATATAAATTAAATTATGTATGCGATTTTTTTTTTTCTTTTGTGATGACCATTATTTATAATAAATATAAATATAAATAAAAATTGTTAATTTTATATGTAATCCTATTCTTAATATATAATAGTCATAAACTGATTTTGTTTATGGGACTACCTACAACCTACATTACATCTGGATTTGAACCCAGCTTCACTTTATGCATTTAAAAACTTGTACTGAGTATTTGATATTATCAAAATAAATTGAGCATCAGTTAAAATATATATCATATTCTGAACATTTCCTTCTCTTGTTTGATTTCATGAAAACGCCAACTGCACAAACTTTTGCATGTATAGCTAGAATTTACAGTTTAACAGCAATTGCCACATGTTTTCCTTATGTGGCTTCCTCCATGGCTTGCTCTGACGTTAATTTGTTTAGCATTTTGCTGTACCCCTCCTCCCCCACTGCTCTATTGTCGCAGCTGTTTTTGTGTGGTTTAAAAAGAATATTTCTTAAATTATTTACTGATTTCAATTAGGTTTTTATTATTTTGTATTTTTCTTGAGCATTTACATGTTCAATTTGGTTCAAGCAAACAGATATAGAATATTCTAGATAATTTAGATAAACAAGTGGTTTGTGGCTCTGCACACGCTTAGATAACTGCAACCACAAATGGGACCACGATAAAGACAAAACGGAAGCAACACTGATATTCAAGTTTTTTTTTCCACTTTTCTTCTTTCTTTCTCTCGAAGAACTAATGGAATTTTCGGGAGCAATCGGCATTATTAATCGCTGTCGAGACTTTAGTAGGTCAAAACCAACAGAAAACAAAACAAATAAGTCGCAAAACCAAAGGCAACAGCGTCATTTTGACAGCTCTGCGAAAATAAAAGAAGGAAGTCAAGGCACATTTTGGCACATGAAATGTTTACGACCTTGTCGCCGATAATACCATATAATATATATATTCAATATTTGGCCAGATCGTAAATTATGAATTTCCAAAAGACGTTCGTAAATCAGCCGCAGCAGCAGCAGCACTAGCCTTCAATTTGATTCTGATAAATCATGATGTATTCAAAGATCGATAATATCTGTTGACTGCTTAGATAATAATGACTAAAATTAATATTATTATTCGAAATCATCGATCAATTATTAGTTTTATATAAAAAGTAATATTTAAAAAAAAAATAGTATAAAACGTTTAAATTCTGGTTTATTTCCATGGATTTTAAACGGGTTTTTAAAATCTATTTTTAAACGATTTTGAGTTTTTTATCGTTAAAATAAATATTAATGTGAACCTAATTTTTAGACCATATTTTTTTTTGACAACTTAATACATACAGTTTGAATAAAATAGATATACTATTTTTTACTTTTATGTTTATTTTGCCATAATTTTGATACTTCCAAAATTTGAGGACTATAAAATTGGAGATGCCCTTTGTGTGTGGAGAACCCAATGCTTGTGCCATTGGTAATGCGAGCGTAACGGACAGGTGTCAAGAATTTCGCCGGATTCGGGTTCTCTCTCTCTCTCTCTGTCTCGCTTTCTGGTTTCTCTGTTTGGGCTGGCAAATGTTGACAGCCATATGACTTTGACATAGATACCAACGTCGTCGCGAATTTGGCTCGCTTTGGATTTCACTTGATTTTAATTTAATATTATTGATACTCTGTTCACAAAGTGAAAATAGAGTATATTGGTTTTTGAGTAATATCCTGTCTACTGCTGTTCTTCCGTCCCTCTCTCTACCTAGTGAACGCTATTTTATTCGCTGCTATTAAAGCTAGAGACTTGGACAGTTGGAATATTCTTGTCATATACTTAAAATAAAGTTAACATTAATTTTGCAAAATTTATATTGTCTTAAATTAAGACCATTTGTGACATATTTAAGTTCTTATTGAATTATGAACAGGTTGATGCGCAGTCGGTTACACCCGAATGCAACATTCTTGGTTTTCTTTTTTTTTATTACTTTTTGGCGCCCAAAAAATTTTGGGCAAAGTGTCGGAGGGGCGTTGGGTTGGGCACAGCATATGAGTAATAGTCGTGTTTTACAATTCCCTTCCGGAAGTAAATGGAATATAGAAGCGCGGTTTCTTCGACTTTGTTGTTGTTTTTTTTTCCAATTACGCGCAAAAGTCGGTCAATGCCAGGCGCCTAACAAAAGCCCTCTGGCCCCTGTCCCTGCTCCAGACTTGACATATGACTACTTTTATTTTTTTGGTTGCCCCGCCTTGAGCACGAGTTTTGTGCTGGTCCCCTCTACCCCTACATACTACGACGAACCTAACCATTGGCTGCGGTAATCAATTTTCATGCCCAGGGATTAGCACTGGACGCAATCGCTGCCTCTTATCACATGACGCATGTGAAGTTCTGCCCTCCAGCACTCGCTCTTCTTTCGCTCTCTGTCTTTGCCTCTCTTTCATTCTCTTCTGCGTTCGTTTGGGTCGTTGACTTTGGGATCGTTGCGTTCCATTGCAGTAAATCTGTCGATGGTTGCCGGAACGTACGTAATATATATGCTGCATATATCACTCAATGGAACGATCTTTCAATATATGATTACTCATGTGTGCGTGTGTTTGGCATATATGAAATATGCATATGCAAAGTGTTGGCTCTTCATTTTTTTTTTTTGCAAAAAATATTAATTAAAAATGCGAAAAAGGTTGCAGAAACTCATAAAAGAAATGTGTGTTTCTGTGTGTGGAGACAAGCAGCGAATGAAGAAGAAAACAAAAGAAAGGGAAAGATGGCGAAAGAGTGTAAGCTGGAATATTAAAGACGCGTGTTAGACATTCCAAACTGTTTATTACGTATACGCAACGTCTGCCCCTTCCAGCGTTAACTGCGACAATTTCACAAGCTTTTGTCTGGTTTTTTTTATTTCTGTTTTTATTTTCTTCATATTAATCTGGAAATTATGAGTAGTTCTTTTTGTAGACTGTTTGCCTTTTATTTGCTTGGCTATTTGCTAATTTAAATGACAGCTCAATGAGCTCAACCGCAAGGGCGATGACAACAGACAACAGAGTCGATGAATGGTTAGATGACCATTGCCCAGTGCATGATAATGATGATGGTGATGTTGTTGTTGGCGGTGGATGATGAAATGTGCTTGCTCATATATAATTCGTAGTTATTTCCAAAGGGGTGAGGCACACAGGCTAGGGATTTAATTAATCCCTGAGTCGGGCATGTGAAAGAAGATTAAAAAGGCACTTAAGTAAAGTCAAAATTAATCAACTTTAATGAAGAAACATCAGTGAAAACTTTAACAGTTCTTTAGATAATTCTTTAATAGCAAGCATAAACGTATTTTTCTTGAACTAGCTAAAAGTTTGCCAGAAAAATACTAAATAGCACTGTAGCAAGAATATATTATATGATAATCAAATCTGTTTTTCTTTTTTTTCATTTCTGTAATTTTCCACCAGTAAATTAAAATAAATTTGCATTTGCATATCATTTATCGCGCCCAGAAATTTATTAAAGCTGAATCAAGAAATCAGCGAGAAATGGTTGCAGTTATCGTTCCCCATAAAGAGATCCCTACTCCCCTTGTCTACGCCACACACAACGCGGCTATCAATTTACCCATTTGCTTATCCAATTGTTCGCTTGAATAATCCAACCAGCTCCAACTGAATCTGTCTAGTGCTTGGCTATTATATAAAGCAAATATTTCCACACACTCTCCCCCATCTCTTAATTGCACTTGTGCAACGTATTGGACTATTCACAAAGCCCACGCCAAGTGCCATTGAGAAAGACTTTCGTTTTCATTAGATATGCGTGGACGTTAGAGTTAGAAGGATGGGGGACAGGGGGCAGGAACAGGTTAAGATCTCGAGTCGAAGTGACCACGAAAAGAAAAAAGAAACCCGTCACTCAGTCAGTGTCCACTTGTATTGACCGACTGCAACGTTGTCTGCACTTTGTACAACACGATTTCCTGCCTCCCCTCCCCCTTTCTCTATCGCTGTGCACATGACGCAAGTGTACTTGCAACAGATTGTGCCCTTGCCACATTGCATCAATCAGAGTCGAGAGTCGGCAGCACTTCAATAACCAACTGGACAAATTGTCTGTGCGCAGCAAAGGCAACTTCTGAGGCAAAAGAAAAGCAGAAATTGAATACATATATAACTAGATATAGATATATATCTATATCTAAATATATATGTTTGTATATATATATATAAAATACATAACAGAAAGGTTGTCAAGTGTAGGCCAGTTCATTTGTATACCCTGTATGAATATTCGGTGTGCGTATTTCATTTTGAAACTAGAAAAATTTTAAAAATTCATAATTGTTATAGTCGTTTAATTAATATTCGCCACTATTTAAAATAAATAATTAGCAGAATTAGAGAGGCTTGAAAATTGCTTGATGAACATTCATATGCCATCACTGCCTGCCACATAGTAAAGTCATATATATATTTATTCTAGATATTAATCGAGATGTAGTATCGATCCTAATTATTATACGATATAGAGATCTGAACTTAAGCATAGCATATTTAATATGCAGATAATTTTAATAATGAGAATATGAGTCATTTCTTTTAAATTTTATTAAAAAGATTAAAAAAATCGAAATTTATATATGTATAAAATATATTGGTTGGCTAAGGACTTTATTATAAGCCAACCTTTATTATACCTGGCCCCTGCACTTCATATAAAGCATATTCAATATCAAGCGTCTTTTGGCCTTGAAAATTCTAAAGAGCTGAAGATATAAAATTTATTTAGGAGATACTCAAATCCAAAACAAAGATACATTTTAAATTTAATAGTAAATATAGTTTTCAGTATTTTCTTTATGCTAAAACCTAAATTTTTGTTCATAGTTACATATATTATAGGTAAGTATATACTGAAAATACTACGTCTTTCAATTCGCAGCTGTTTTTTGTTTAAATTCTCTTTGTTTCTTTACACAATTTCGCAAATCCTCTTTAATTCATTTACAAATCCCATCTAGAGGATATCTGGCGGTCGTTTTAGTCAGCTCGAGAAGATTTCACACTTCACACTTTCCACACGTTTTGCTGTTCGTTGTTTTGCAGGCATTACAAGGCAAAAGCTGTTGCTAAGCCGGCAAGCTCGGACAGACGGACAAAGAAACATTTGCCGCATTACTCATACGCCGCGTTGGCAGGCGGGGTTGTCTGCTTCGCCTGATCCAGCTGCTGCTGCTGCTGTTTGTTGCTGCTACTGCTGTCTTTGGTGTGGTTATTTTTAATGCCAAGCCACATAATTCATAGTAATTTGCCAGCCGCTTTACATTTTCCAGTTGCATTTGTCTTTACGTCTCTGACGTGCCACTCGAGCAGGCGCTGGAGGTGGCGACTCACGACTCTGCCCGACACTCGACTGTGCAGTGGTATATATAAACATATATATACACACACACACACACACACACACACATATTTATATAGCATAAGTGCTTATAATCTGCATATGCTTTGGGCAGGCCTTGACTTTGTCTTTTGTACTAATCTTGGCATTTGTTCAACTGGCTTTTTTAGCATTTGCAGTTGATCAATCAATTTATTGGACTAACACGCTGACAATGACTCATCACACACACAACAAATTAGTCATCACATAACTGTTTGGCCAGCAAGCCGTATGACACAACTGTCGCCAACAACAATAACATGAACAGAAATTTTAAATTACTTTCGCAACAGTCGTGAATATTAAATACCCTACAAAAGTAATTCACAAACCCATTCAAAGACTATTAGACATTCCTTTGCATTTTACGAATCAACATGCCTAGCTTTTGTTTATAATATATGTATATTAAATATTTGAAACAGTTATGAACTGAAGTGGAACTACTTGCGTGGCGCCCTTTCAACCAGTTTGCATTATAAGCTGTTGAAATATGTAAAGAAATTTGTAAACAACTTCTGAATTACTTCTTAAATATCTAATTCCTCTTTACTCGTTCTTGGAGCACGGTTCACATTATGTATCTATGAATAATTTTGATCTAGTTCATATTTTTCCCTTTTTAGGGCAATTGAATTTATATATTTATATAAAATATTTAATACTGTTTGCTTACTCTTGAACTGGCTCGAATTTTTTTTAAAATAATTTAAGAACTACTACATGGACTGAGTGAGTTTTTATGCTGCACATTCGAATCAATTCATTAAAATTCCAACCCGCTTTTGTTCATTCTTGAACTGCTTCACAGTCAGGAAACATGAACAAAAGCCTTGCAATAGCAAAAGTACTTTTCAGTTTTCGAGTGTAGCTCAAACAATTGAATAAAATTTGTACGCCTTAAAGTGCGCTTAATTGGGGCGACCTTTTGTGTCACGCCCCCGTTATTATTGTTATTGTGGAACGGGTAGATCAGCGAACCCCCTACACGTCCCCCATTCCCCTTCCCTTCTTATCGCTCTGGTAGCTAGTCCGCCCACACACGAAAATTTCTCAGCTAATTTCATTGATGAATTTTTATTAAATAAATTATTATAATGAGGCATTCGCTTTGGGCCCCTTGGGGCATGTGGCAAGTCAACGAACGCGCCAGTAAAAAGCAGCTGGCATAAAAAGAAAAACAAGCAACGGTTGGAGAAGCAATGAACAAAGCGCAAAAATTTGGCACAAATTGGTTGGGGCAAAAAGAAATGGCGACACTGAAAACGTGGCGCGTGTTTGCACTTTAGCAAGGCCCCAAACCCTCCTCCTCCCCCTCAAAATGTAGACCTAACCGCACCCAGTATTAAGAGATCTGAATAGTTGAGTCTTGGGGGTCTTGGTCTTGGTTTATGTGCCATTAACTATCAGCGGCATTCAAACTTGTCCAAACAATTTAGTCTAAAAATAGTTGAATAAATTGGAAATGACCACAGCTCGGCGCTCCGGCTGTGAGCTCTATAAATAGTTCGAGTCTAACCCAATTGATTATTAAAACAAAGAAGACAGCCCCGAGCGCAAATGTTTGGTCAGCTCAAACAGTCGACGATAAGGCGGAACCTCAACGCTGCCTCGGGGCCTAAGGCAAAGCTTGAACTCGAACTCGAATGAATGAAATTAAATTTCTGAATGAAATGAAAGTAAGTGAATAGATGAGCTATTGATGATAATCATGGACGGTAAACTTACATATTATAAGTATTTTTATTGGTAATAAATTCTTGCATATTATCATAAATTAATTTTTTTTTTAATTTGAGCCTTTTTATTATTTATTGTTTGCTTATTTATTATATTGCAATTTATTTTGTAATATTTACATGCAATAGGTGGAAAAACTTCCCATTTTCCTAAATTTGTATGTTTTTTCCGAAACTATTTTTAAAAATCTTCTTTTTTTTTTAGAGATGAGTATCTAACTATATTGTGGTTTTAAGCATAAATAATAAAACATATGTCATGTATTATGATTATCATAGCCTCAATCAAAAGTAATTAATTGACAATAGGTTTGAACATTCTTGAAATGTCAATAACCATATCGATCTCATTCTAAAATTAATTCAAATCTATCGAAATTTTCGTCAATCTTATGGTCAACTTAATTGCTTGTTGATTCGCATGTTGAATGGATTATCTCTTTTCGCATATTACGCAGCTCGTGAGTCATTTAAAATTTTGGCTTCCCATTGATCTATCATGCAGTTTATTTAAAGCACATGATTTCACATCTGGGAAGCTACAATTAGTGCATTTCTTTTGCTCAGTAAGCGACTTTTTCTGCTTGATGATACAGCGAGAGCAACAAAAGCAATTTCAATTGAAGGAATTTGCATTTGCTTTTCCAGAGAATTTGAATACAAATTAAAAACGAACAATTTTCTAACCCAATAAAGCCTATTATCTATGTGATCAAATTTATGCAAAAAAATGTATATGACTAAAAGTTCATTGCCATTTGTTTTTATATATTTGTATATCTTTGTAAAAATAATGAGAGATGTGTGTTATAAGTTTAGGGATATCACAACCGGTTGAAAATTTAGTGCCTGCCTAGACAAAAGTTCTAATTTGTTTCGATCGATTTTAAACACAATTTCCAAAGCTCTTCAGATTGCCCTAGATTGGGACCGAAAAAGTAAGTCGTAAATCGAAATGCCTTAAAACGAATACACTGCCATACATTTATAAAAAAAAATAAAAATTTGTTTGGTCCCAAGCCTCAAAATAAATGCATATACATATTGAGTTTTTGATCTTGGACAACATTAGCCTTTATTTAAAGATTCTCCAAACTTTCGCTATATCGAATAGAGCCATTTCTATACTTTAGCTTTCTTAATATAATAAATGATGTCTCTGTTTCTATTCTATAAATATATATGTTTGTTCTTTCACTTGCACTTACCTTTCAGTCTCCGATTCTGCATTTGGTTGCTGCTGTAGCTGTTGTATTTGTTGCTGTGTGGTTGTCGATGATGTTGCTGCTGCTGCTGCGCCTGTTGCTGCTGTAGCAGTACTTGCTGCTGCTGCTGCTGCTACGCCTGCTGCTGTTGCCGCTGATGTCGATTGTTGCTGTTCATCGCTCAAGCCGAGCGATGTTGTCGTTGCTTCAGCTGCTGTTGCAGCTGTTGCTGCTGCTGTTGCAGTTGTATTCGTTAAATTCACATTGTTGTTGGCACTAACACTCGCGATATTTGTTGGCGGTAACTGTTGTTGTTGGGTTTGTGTGGCGGCTGCTTGATGCTGCTGCTCATCCAGCAATTGCTGCACATCGGCAATTGTTGTCGGCGCGCTCTGCAGCTGCAGCGCCGGCATTGCTGCGGCAACAACTGGCGGCTCATAACTGCTCATGTGCGCCAGCAATGGCAACGTTTGTCCTTGAGCCTGCCCGGCTGCTGCTGCAGCAACAGCTGTTGCTGCTGTTGCTGTACTTGCTGCCGCTGTGCTAGTGGAAGTGTTTGAAGTCTGTGTTGGTGGTGGTGCCGCTGCTGTTGTTGCTGCCGCTGGAAATGCTGCAGTTGCCGGAGCAATGCCATCTATTTGCGATGTTGCTGGTTGCTGCTGCTGTGGCTGCTGCCCGGCAGCAACTGCTGCAAATGTGGGCGCTGCCTGTGGCGTTTGTGGGGCCGGCGACAACGGTTGCTCCACATAGCTGCTGCTCATCGCTGCGAGCTGCGGCTCGCTGACAGCAACGGCAGCTGCTGCTGCAACGGCAACACTTGTGCCGTTATTGTTGTTATTGCTGCTGTTGCTGCTGGCAGGCGGCAAATAAGCGCCGCTGGCATTGCCTGCAACATCCATTGCTGCTGCTGCTGCGACGGCTGCTGCTGCCAGTTCCTGCTGCTTCAGCTGCTGCAGCGACTGTTGCAGCTGCTGTGCTGCCGCCGTGGCGTAGGAGTAGTCCATGGGCAGCGTCTGGCCGTGGGGCGTGCCCTCCGTGGTGGCATTGGGCGTGCCCGCATTGGCATTGACGCTGTCGTATAGTTGTTGCTGCTGCTGTTGTTGTTGTTGCTGCTGTGCGTCGCTGTTTGCGGGGTTCACAAATTGCTGCATGCCATGCACCACCGTGGCAGGCGCTGTCATCACGCCACTGGGCGTGGCCGACAACTGTGCGGGCGCGGCAACTGTTGCCGTTGGAACGGCTCCTGCCTGCAACTGTTGCTGCTGCTGCGATTGCTGCTGGTGCTCGGCAAAATTCCAATTGGCATCCGCCGAGGCAGCCTCCAGATGATTCTCGTGCAGCACGCTCGGCAGGATCATGCTCTGCGTTGTCTTTGGGCCATCGCCGCCGTCAACGAGCCCGGGCCCGGCCCCGCCTCCGCCGGAGGCCTCCGAGTTGGCAGTCTTTTCATTGTTGTTGGCCGCTCCCACACTGGAGTGGTCCAGATAGTCCATGCACATCCAGCGGCCGCGCTTGAACGGCTCCGTCGATTCAATTTTGACGACCTTGAAGCGTTCGCTGCGATGCTGCGTCTCCTTCATGTCCTCCTTTTTCTTGGTGCCGCCGGGCGTCACCGCCGCGCTCACCACATTGATGATATTATCGGCCACATTCACCTGGACATTCTGAATGGTCTGACCGAGCGCCGGGCCAATGGGATCCACCACGACAAGACCGTATTGGGAGCTGGTGGGTATTACGGGCGCCGTGGTGCTCAACGCATTGTTCGCAAAGAACACCTCCTCCTTGGAGTACGTGTCCTCGGACATCGAGGGCGTCTCGTTCTCCAGGTCCGTGATGCGACTGTTGTCGTCCGTGTGAGATTCGTCCAGATCATCGGCGGACTCGTCGCCCGTATCGCCGGCGGCATTCAGCTTGGCGTGCCCCACCGTCACGGAGGTGATTTGAAATGAGGAAGTCGTCTTTGGTTTGCGATTGTTGCCACCGGCATTGGCGCTGCTGCTGGTAGCGGCAGCAACTGTTGCTGCCGTGGACTGATGGCCCTGGCTGTGGCTGGTGTGCTGGTGATGATGATGGTGGTGCTGGTGGTGGTGATGATGCGCATGTTGTTGCTGCTGCTGCTGCTGCTGTTGGTTCTGCTGGTGGTGCTGCTGGTGCTGCTGCTGCAGCTGCTCCCACTGCTGCTGCTGATGCAGACCCAGGCCAAGGCCGCGGGTGGCAGCACCATTGTTGTTGGGCGAGCTGGCCTTGCTGTTGCCGCTGTTGTTGCTGCTGCTGCTGCTGCTCGTTGCTGCGGTGGCCGTTGAGGCCGCCGAATGATTGCTGCTGCTCGACTTGGGCGCTAGCGAGGCGCTCGACGTGGGCGTGGCAATGCTGCTATTGCTGCTGGCACGCGACACACCGCCGCCGACATCGACAACAGTTGTCAATGCGACGCCGCGACTGATCGCATTCAGGCGCAGGCTCTCGCTGGTGGTGCGCTGAATGTTGCTGCTGCTGTTCGAGTTGTTGCTGTTCGTGTTGCTGTTGTTGCTGTTCTGATGGTGATGCAGGTGCGAGACATGATGATGATGATGCTGCCCGCTGCCGCTCAGCGAATTGACCTTGGTCAGCGGCGGCTTCTTGATGCTGGTGGTGCCCAGCGCACCACCAACGCCGCGCGCCGGCGTCTGTATTGAGTTGCGGCGCGCGGGCGCGTTCCCGGCCCCAGCACCGCCACCTGTCGGCTTGAACTTGGCATTGAGAGGGCGATCGAACATGTTGTTGCTGCTGGCGCGTTGGTGCTGCTGCTGCTGCTGTTGTTGTGTTGTCGTGGACTGTTGCCGGCGTGTGTTGCTAACTGCTGCTGTGTTTGTTGTCGCTGCTGCTGTTGGTGTTGTTGTTGTGTTGGCAACAATGCTGTGTGATTCCTGCGAGTTTTCGGGCGATGAGGCGGCCGAGTTGCTGCCGCTGGCAATTGTTGCTGCTGCTGTGCTGATCTGTTGCTGCTGTTGTTGTTGATGTTGCTGCTGTTGTTGCTGACCGGAATCTTCGTTGGCAGCGCTTTGATTCTCGGCCATAATCGAATTGGACTTCAGCGTGCGAAAAGTTTTCAGCAAATAATCCAGTTTTGCTGACAATACTTTGGATTATTTGGCAACAGGAAAAATGTTCAACTATTCTGGGTATTTTGGTATATTTAGGGGCTGTTTTTTTTTTTTTTTTATTTTAAGTTCTTTTTAAGTTCTTGTTATGGTCAAATATTTGGGGCGCTAACTTTAGGTTTATTATAATAGAGATGTGATTTTTTCAAGTCTTTGCTGCAACTAGAGCAAATGTTGCTGCTGGGCAATTGTTGGTGCTGCTGCTGCTGCTGCCGTGTTGGCAAACGATTTGCCCACTTCGAAGATGAAACTAGCGGCTGCCAGGCGACGACGACGATACATAGCGACCGTTGCGTTACAGGTGCAACCAACCGACTGACGAATACCGATTGCGACGGCGACAACCGAAAAAAACCGAGAGACGCGTACGCGAAACAGTTGCTGTTGTTGTTGTTGTTGTTGATTTTGTTATGCTAAGTAATAAATTTAAATTTATTTGTTGCTGCTGCTGCTAGCTATAATTTGCCTTTGCGCGTTTTATTAGCAACAACAACGCGCGCAATAACTACATAAGCCGCCAGCTCGGGCAGCAGCGCCATCTAGCGCTTGACTTTGGTTAGCGGGCGTTTCAATTTTCGCACACATATACACACATACAAACAGACAGACACACACACACACACACACACACACACACGGCACAGCGCAGCTGTTGTTGTTATTTTTAATATTTTATTTACTTAAATCGAACACAAATATTTAAATTAAATTTTTTTATGTGATTTAATATTTATTTGATTTAAACTACTTTTTTTTATTTGTTTTATTTTTAACTAAGAATTTTAATTTAACTTTATCATGAAATTAAAAACTTTGTTGTTGCACTTTTCACACAAATTATTATTATTTCCATTTGTTTTGTTGAAATTGCATTTTGTTTATCGCGGAATTTTTATACAATTTCTTTGTGCCCCGTTTACTAGCAATGCAGTAAGCTGTAGAAATTTAATTCCTGCAAAAGAGAACGAGAAAGAGAGGTTGGAAAACATAAGTTAAATAAATATTCATATACAATTTGAATAGTTTAGTTTATTGCGTTACAAGCGAATTCAATACGCCACACGAGTTATTTGAGTAGTTTATAAAATTAATTGCCTGGTGGAAGGCACACATTGGGCGCCATTTGTGTATGAGTAAATCATTTCATTATGAGGAAATCATGTGATAATTGTTAAGAAACTAATAGGCTGTCATATCATATCAGTGATGTCTATAAATAATCGGTAAACTTTCCTTAGATATATTTCAATGAGAAAAGAAATTTGTAATTTAATTGTTTTGAGGAATAGATCCTTTAACTTAGGGAATATTAAAACTGTATCCATATCCTAAACACTTAATAATAAACGCAAGACAGTTTTTAGCATTCAAATTAAATGGCATTCAAAAATAATAAATAATTTAACAAAGTGCTAATAATTAAATATTAGTGTAAATAAAAGCAGAATAGAAACCATCTAATTGAAATAAAACGTACAAATGCTTCGATATGTATCTGCAAATGAATTAAATTAATACAATAGACAATTTAATTACGATAAAGTATAATGTATAGTGTAATGCTAGGTTGAGTTATTTTCTTTAACATGTTCAGACTGACATATTGTAACTCAAAGCTTGTATATATATACAGAAATAAAGTAAAAGTTTAAAAGGTTACTTTTATTAATTAGTTTTTAAATATTACTTTAGCAATATTCTTTTGGCTATATATTGTTTTGCTTAATTTGGATGTATTTCATTGTTTTTAAAAATGGCTTTAAGATTATAAAATCCTGCGTTATAAGTCAAATCGATCAAATATATTTCATCTGAAGATGCAGGTTTTGCATTATATTTCAGTCATGCTGAACCTTTTTCTAAAAGTTCCCATGAAGATCGCTCTTTATGCGTATAGAAAAGTATATAGAAAGTCCACATAACTGTTCCGACAATCCTATCCAATAGCAAAATCTCTGGCTTTATAGCTGTGGCTTTTACTGCGTCTATCTCTATCTGTAGCAGCTTTTAGTAGATTTCATAACTGCGTAGTTCCACTGTTGCTTATGATTAGGTATTTCGTTGATGATGAACAGCATGTGGATGATGATGATTTTGAGTTTTTCTTTGTCTTTGTTTTTGTTGGTTTTTTATTTTTGTATTTTTTATTGATTTCATTATTTCCGTTTTACGTCGTAGTTTGTTGATTTAGTTAAGTGGCACATTAGACGAGGTTCCTTTGCTCTTATTTTCTTTTACTTTGTCTTCCTTCCCACTTTGGCTTGCATTATCGTTTGCCAAATTGTTTTGCTTTCTTTTTGCCACAGTTTTAATATTTTTAAATATTTGCTTTTTTCGGCATTTTTATTTTAAAATTTTTGCTTTTTGTTTTTTTGTTTATTTTATTCTTTTTTTTTGCATTATTTAATTGATTTCGTTTACGGAAATAAACGCGCAATTGACGATGCCAAAATCAATAACAAAAGCCAGTCAAATTTTGAAACTTATATGATCGAAGCATTTATACCCTAACTTATAATCTGAAAAACTTCCTGCTTTTATACATTTTCTGTACTAGTTACAAATTGATTGATAAATGTATACATAAGAATAATTAAATATGAAATGATTATCTAGTAAAATGTAATCTAATTTCCCATTTAATGAAAATTGTACTCTCTACATGAGAATTATATTCCCTCTCATTTTAGGATTTATCTGATGCTAAGTTTTTATACAAAAAGATTTAGAAATATGGATACGATTTTTTATGCTCTTATTTAAGCTTCCTATTGTGTGTGGCAAAGTTTGTCACAAAGCTTATATGCCCAATGCATAGGTCACAAAAAAAAAGTTTGCAAAAAAAAAATGCCTAAATGAACGGATGCGTGTGTTTGTGTTTGTTAATAGCCGTAAGCTTTGGCGATCATTCATAAATTTCGTGAACTGTTTAACTTTCATAAGTGTGCGTGTGTGTGCGTAGTGTGTGTGTGTGTGTGTGTGTGTGTGTGTGTGTGTGTGTGTGTGTGTGCGTGCGGGCGCGTGTGCTTGTTGTTACGAACTTTTGCGTGTGCCCCCAGCCCGAAGGCAGTCAAGACCTTGAGGCCAACTATTTGACGTGAAACAAACGACATACAAAACTTTGCATATTTATAACAAAAACAAAGTAGGAAAAGAAAAATCTGAATTCAGTTATAGGTCAACTTTGGTCAGCTTGAGAGTCTATTGGCCTTGCGTTCTTGCCCAGGTGAATTGCTTGGAGGCTAAGATCAGATTCTGTTTGCAAATGGCGATTTGTTGGCGGAATTCAAATAAAGAACTAAACACGTTGAGCCGCTCAAAAAATCAGGAATGTCTAGAATTTGCCTATTATTAGAAGCTTAACATCTGTCAGTTCTCAACGATCTTATTTTCTAGACAGAAAAAATGTATAAGTGATTCCCAATATATTTATATTCAACTGTTCTGTAAAGCATCAAGTCATTATACTAGTGGTTTTCGTTATTTATTTTGTTTTATTTCGAAAGCCTAGTTCAAAATCCATTTAAGTTTAACTATTGCTAGTAAAGCTGGCCTTATGAGTAATCAGTGCTTTATATTGACCTTTTGAAAAAAAAATTTTTAATAGAATTGATATTTGAAAAGACAAAATATTACATGATTTTTTATTTTTTTTGACTGTTTATAATTTTCCGTTCAAATACTATATCAATTATCAAATAAAAAATCGGGGATATTTTTGCTTTAATTTTTGACACTGTATTCTAAAAAGACTTGCAGACAAACTTTAACATAGAGAATTTATTTGATTTTTTTTAGGCAGCTATATCTATATTTTTTGGTATTATAAAGGGTATTAATTAAAAATTGGTTTAAATACCATTGCTTGCTAATTTAACAGATCTTTTAAGGGTATTGAGTGTTTCATAATATCTCAAATGTTTCTATTGAATAATCGACCAACTTTTATTGCTTACTGTCGAAGTGATTAGCTAGAGAGGCATTAAGATTTATACGCAGCTCAGATAACTGTTATTTATGTCCGGCTCAATTGCAATACCTGCCACACGAAAAGGATTGTGGTAGCTGTTGCCCCCTAATCAAAGTATCTGATGGGTAGGTGCCAGAACTGCACTCGCTGCCAATGTATCCGACAGATACAATTTGCCTCGGAGGGGGCCGCTGGCTTGCGACGCCTGCCTCAACAGAGGCGACAAACAATAAACGGAACAACAACAAGCAAAGCGCAGCAAAGAAATGGCAACAGCAGAAGGAGAGAGATGGAAGCGAGTAGAAGTAGCAGAAGAAGAACTAATTGCAACGACAAAGTGCAAAATCGATGAAGCAAAAAATATAATGAAGAACAACTACAACAGATAGCGCAGCGAAAAAGACCAACAGATAAAGAGAGCGAGCGAAGAGGAAGGCGCGAAGAGACAGAGCCCGATAGGGAGAGAGTGCAGAAAAATTACATATGGGCAGAGAGCGAATGCGCGTTAAACAAATTGCAACAATTTTCCCATAGAGCAGAGAGCGTCAGCGAAAGAGAGAGGGACAGCCTGTTGGCCTGCTGCCTACACACACGCACACACACACAGACGGACACGCGTAAGACGGCGGGCAACGTGGGCGCCTACAAATGGGCGGGCAAGGGCTGCGGTGGGGCCAACATGCCAAACAAACAGTGCAAATTGCCAAAGCAGGCGCGTGGTTGGAGGGGACAGTGCGAGAGAGAGAAAGAGTGAGCGTAGCAAAGAGAGCGGAGCTGAGAGCAGGGCAACGCATTGTCGGCGCGCGCTCTCTTTGCCTCTCTCCCGCTCTGGCTGGTTGTGGCACTGAAGAAGACGAAGAAGACAGCTGCCGGTAATCAATATTGATGATGATAGCAGAGGCAGCGACTGCGACAGAGGCAGCAGCAGCAGCTACAGCTGCAGCGACTGCGACTGCGACGAAGATAAAGAGCAAAAGGGAAAAGGTCAAAGTGAAATGCAAATCAGAAATCGCGACAAAGCGAATTTAAATGCAATTTAATTAAACGAAATCAATGCAAGAGAGAAGGAAAGAGCGAGATGAGTCACGAGACGGCGCGTAGGAGCAAGTAGCACAAAATCCAAAAAGAAAACAACAAAAAATCGAGTAGAAGCACAAAAGCAAAGCAAAGAGATTGCATATCCATAAGATACGCAACGTATGAAAATTTCTCAATTACAAAAGCAAATCGAATCAACCAAAATAAATAACAGAAAAAAAGAGAAAAAAATCAATTCGTTATTTACAATACATTTGCGTTTGTCAACAATATTTATTAGTATTTATTTATTTTTATTTTTTGACAGCGCTGCAAAGACGTGACTTGGCGCATGTCGTGCCCGCAGCAGCCCTTCCCTAGAACAACAACAACAGCTAGAGTTGCCGCCTTTTGCTGCAATCGCCTGGTTAAATAAACAGTTAATGATATATATCACATTTCTAAACATAAGTCAGTTTATAAAGTGCTCGACTTTAACTCTGCTGATGACACAGCAGAAAAGTGGAAGTCGAGATTTTAATATAAGACGATACATAAGCAAAATAAGCCTCCAAGATAAATTTGCAATTTTGCAAAGGCCCAAATGGCAACATCAACAAAAGATTCTCTGTCTGGTTCAAGGTAAGCTCAATTTTCAGGCTAAAAAACTATCAAATTAGCACAAAAAGGCCAATAAGATATTTAATTGGATAACATTTTAGAATAGTTGTCAGCTCTATATAAAGAGATAATTCACATTTAAGAAAGCTCCATCAGTTAATTAGAATAGAGCATATTTAAGGAAAATGTAAGAACTTTTTTCTGTGAAACTGAGATTGAATTTTGGGAATTCTTGTTGATGTCCGAAAAAAAAAAGTTAAATTATTACAATTGCTATATAGTTTGAAATATGCTGACTTCTAAAATGCAATACAAACAATGAATCACCAATAAGGATTTAATTTTTAAGATAATATAAATCCCTAACAAACTTCCTCAAAATTTTATAATTTGAATCATATGTTTTTAAAAATATTTTATCTATTATTAAAATACTTTTTTTTCATATATATTGTTACAGATTATTCTAAATATTTGTTGAGACTTTATTTTCACAAAGTGTAAATCAATAAAACAATAGATTCCAGAAAGAAGTTGTTGTTTTGCTAATTAGACTCAACTTAACTAAAAAAGTTATCCAATTGGGTATCAACCACATTTGAAAATTATAATCTAGACGAACTTAAGATCTGTAATAGTATATGTCTTCAGTTTATTAACAATTTAATCCGTTATTTTGCTTGATAAAGCTGCATTAATAATGACTGATTGAAAGATTGATAATCTAGTTGGCCTAATATGTGAAAAATGCAAGTTTATGTTCAAAATAATATTGATCAGCTTATCAGTGTTTTGTCTGAATCAGAAGAAGCTAGGTAAAAAACCCCACAGTATTAGTTATTGACTTCCGTTTAAAAATAACAAATGAACAGAATATAGATATGAAAATATACATTTATTTCTGTATGCACAGTGCACTCACGCTGATATCGTTGGGAAGGGAGAGAGTTGAGCGGGGAGGATGGGTAATATTCCGTAATAGGCTTATCCAACTGAACATTTAGTCATCGCTTCTCGTATTACCTTAATTGGAATTAGAGTCGGGTTTATTCCAAATGAAATTCCTGCGCCCCACTTGCTGTCCATTTATATTTTCTTATTGACTAAACATTGCAACGGAGTTGAGTTGGCCGAGTGTAAACAATGTGCAAACAGCTGATTTAGTTATAAACAAAATGACTAAAAAGTGCTTTGCCAGCTGTTTTTCCAGAACAACACACGCCGCAGCAAATCCAATAAGAATGGAACAAAAATCTATACACACATGTGTGTGTGTGTGTCTGAATGACAACAATGCGAAAAGGTACAAAGTGCAAATATAGCCAGCAACAACAACAACAACAACAAACACAGCGAAAACGAAGCGAAAGTGAACGAAAATTAAAACAACAACAACAACGCATTTAGTTCTGTTGCGACAACAACAACAACAACAACAACTACAACAGCTGCAAGGATGGGCGACGTCGACGTCAACGTTGACGCAGGGCACACTCACACACTTAAGCACTTGCAGTTAATAATTTATTTGTTTGGGCATTTTGCAACACTTTTATGTTGTTATTTATTTGCACATTATTGTTATTGTTTATGTCGTTAAAAATTCTCTTTCTTTTCTGCCATTCACATCGATTTGTTGCACTGTGCAGCTGACTGCTGCGACGCCGACTGCGATTGCTGCATTTTTCTTTCTTTTTTTTGAGGCATTTGCAAATAAATGCATTTCCACTTACGCGTCGCAGTTTTTCCAGTTTTCACACACATTTAAATTCATTGAAATTATAACGAAAACTGAACGCCACAAAAGAAATATGTTGAATTTTCGTTTTGCAACAAAAAAACCGAACAAAAAATCGGACAAAAGGAACAAATTTGACGTGAGCGAGAGTGCCAGAGCGAGAGCGACGGCAAGCATGAGAGCGCGAGAGCGCCGCTCAGCAGCGTGTGAGCGAGGGGAAGAGCATTAAACGAAGCTCGTGCATGGCAGATTTGCAAAAAAAAGTTTTTTTTTTTGTGCAAAAAAGAAGAGTAGAAAAGGCCAAGCCACTTTAAGCAGCGGCGGCAACAACGACAACAATAAGGGGGTATTAAACAATTTAGCGCCGACGACGACGTCGCCAAATGGCTTCCATATAAAATTTTGTACGTTTTTTTTCCACTACACACACACGCAGAGGGGCACCCATACAGGCGCACAATCGGCAACACGATTGCTGCTTGATTTATTTGTTAACTTAGCACTTGTTTTTTTTTTTTGTTAGATTAATCACATTTTCAGCGCAAATGTTGCATTGCTGCCTGTTTGTGCCCGTTTCTTATTCAATTTGCACGCACACACATACGCTCGCACACAGACACGACTGTGGAGAGACACGCACACACACATACACATGCACTCACTTTACACACATTTTTTTTTATATGCACGTATGTATATCGGCGCTCGCTGCTCTGTTGTTTTATGTGCGAATTGGTTTTGCATTTTGCGCTGAACACTTTGCTTGCCATTTACTTATTGTGCTGGCGCTTGCGGTATTTGTTGCTATTTTCAATTACAAACTTTTCACCTTGAAATTTTTACGGCAGGCTCCGAACGGTCGACAGATTGTGGCGGTCGGGCGATAGACGGTCGGTACGTTGCAACACTGACGGTGCGCAATGTGCCCTGCGAAGCGATACTGACAAATAACCAAAAGTTACGCTCACCAAAAGCCAAAAGCTGCCATGGTGAGTGCGCTTCGCATAACTTGCAACACTGCTGCTGCTTAGTATTTAATTTATATTCAATTGATGGCATTTCAATATTGAAAATGTTAAATTATTTTTAAAATGTGAATGACTGGGCAGTAAATACAACATATTACATGTATTTTAATTTCATTACTTTGCGTTTCTCGACTTGGATAACATCCTACCAAGATACAAATTATGTTAAAAGATGTCTCTATAGTTTGTTTAAATTAATTAAGATCTAATAGACTTCATAAATTAAAAAAAAAAATAAAAAAAACCCATATGAGCTTTGTTGGTAAGGTTCAATTCAACATTTTTATATGCAACAATTTAAATTTTATGTTACAATTTAAAAAATTAAATAATTTTATTTTTAATTTGGCGGCATATCGATATGCTGATTTTACCACTATCGATAAGTGATATTGTTTGCGTTCGCTGAAAAGAACAGTTACACAACAGTTCGCTGGCGTTCACGATTCGCAACTGTTGCGGATTGACCGCTTTTAAGGGCGGTTAAGTTTGAAACTTTCGTTCAGTTTTAAATAACGCTTGAATCGGAAATTAAAAGTTGTTTCTACTTTAAAGCAATCACTTGTCATTAAATTAATTTTTTTATTGCAATTAAGCAATAAATTAAATTAATTACATATTATTACTGCATTTCTTTAACTTCACATTAAATTGAAACGCCCAATCAATTTGCAATTGAAAACAAATCATCTTTTGGGCTAAAAATCACGCTAATGATCGCCGGACCAACCCCCATTACGCGCTGACCACTCGACCGTCTGCGTTGGAACGTGTTTTGGATTAGAATTAAGCCCATCTAATACCAGCGACGCGTCGCCAATTCCTTTGAAGACTGCAACGTGCGCCTGACCCCTGACCCCTCACCCACTCCCCAAGTCACATTTAAATTGCAACGAACAAAAATGAGATGTTGGAAAAACCTGCCTAGGAAAATGCTGCCGCCGGGCTCAAGTCGTGCCGGACATGTTTTCTGCGTAATTAGTGCAAAATCCGGGATGCCGCAACCCTCGTCCGAAATTCGCATCCCTGCTCGGGCGCAGCGGAGCGTATTCCATGCGATGCTCGTTTCTCGTTTCGCATTTTTGCTTTCTTTAACAATTTCCATTTGATTGCATTTCGACGCCGGTACGACCACACACACACACACACAGCACACACGCACAACATTCATTAGGGTGACCAGCGTCCAGTTTGGCCTGAGCTTAACTGTCATTTCCATAAAATCCCAGACCCCGCAGCAGGGCAGCCTGACAGGCACAACAACAACACACACAAACACATACACAAACACATACACAATCACATACACACACAACACACACAACACCCACACACATCGACAGGCGTATGCAAAACTTTCTCTTTGCATTCGAATTCCTCCACTTTGTGCCCTCTGCTTGCCTATAATTATGAAGATGAATGTTCTTATTGCTTTTATATCCTTTGCGTTTGTGTGTGTGTGTCTGTGTGTGTGTGGCTGCCGACATTCTCTATTAATAATGCTTTCGGTCACACTCTGCATACATTCGTCGAAATTTGTTGCCATTCCCCCCACATTTGGACCACTAAAACTTTGCCAGTGCACAGTGGTTCAAAGCCCATTGAAAAGTCAAAGAAGAAAACAGAAGGAAAAAAAATACAAATTTAAATTGTAAATAAAAAGGAAACAAAAAGGATTTTCCACACACGAATTCAAATACAAAATCAATCTTATGCATAAAATAAAAAAATGTAATTTAAAATCAATGCAAATATATTAAATGCTGAACCAATCTAGAATATAAGCCATTGACTGGGATCGACAACCGTACATGTCCAAATTTGTATAAAGTTTTGCGTGATTTTTGACAAAAAATGAGACTCCGTCAAAATCACTTTTGATTTTTTATTTTTTATATTAAAAATAGAATTTTCCAAAATAAGTAAAGGGGAAGTACATGATATTTTTCCGAAAAAACGAAAAAAAAAATACAAAACTTTTAAATATGATTCAGAATCAATCTAGAATTGAAACCATGTACAAAATGTTTTAATAAATATTTTAAAGTAATAATAGTTTGTCTACTGATATTTTAGGTGGCAAAAAAGGACACCTATTTTTTTTAGCTAACTCTTGTGGCACTGTGCAACGCCTTAGTTCTGCTTGCCACACGAAGCGCGTGCAACTAGCGCGTACTGCTGCTGCCTCTGCGCTCTTCCTCTTCTTTTTCGTAGCACGCGTCGTTGGGTCGTCGCCGCAGCAGCAGCAGCAATAATAAAGGAAAATCCGACAGGATGCTAATGCGTATTTAGTTATTTAGTTTATGTGAGTGTGTTTGTGTGTGTGGGTGGGTGTGTGGGGTAGGGATTGAGGACTCGAAACGTTTGTGCTTGTTTTATGCGCTGCTTTAGATACAATGTGTGCGTGTGTGCGTGTGTGTGTGTGCGTGTGTGAGGTCTTAGCTCTACCCTGAAATATTTGCATATTATCGATTAATTTTGTTAGAAATCCCTCATGCTATATATATTTATATTAGAAACATTATAGGGTATACACCAGCCTAAAATCCAGCTTAAAAAGCAAATCAAGCGACCCATTTTTAGCATACTTAGAGGATATTGATCCCACCTAAGTAGCTTTTAAGCTTAAAAGAGAAGTGAAGGAAAATATAACGAAAAAAAACTAAGCAATTCGATTTGAGAGCTATTCGAAATTCGACACGAAACGTGGTCAAAAGGACCTCAGAGCCAATTTGAGTGCAGGAATAAAAAATGGCGAAGGACCTAAGCGGATTTCAACAATTTAAATAGAATTTTGTTTTCATTTTTTGTATTTTTTCCCTACGTTTTTTTAGAGGGCAAAATGTCAAACATAAAACGACACGGGTCCAATTAGATTTGGCCAGGCGCACGAACCACCCGGAAGCAGCTGCCCCCAACCCTCCGTGAGGTCAACTACCCTCTCTACAACGCCGCCCAATAAAGTGCGTGGGATTTTTGAACAGTTGGCTTTTTTTTCATTTTTTTTTGGCTTTGAGGCAAAAAAAAAAATACAAAAAAAAAGAAAAGAAAACATGGGCCACAGGAATTATGAAAAGTAATGAACTGAAAATCGAATTGGAATTGTTGGACTAAACTGCGCCTGGGGGAACAATTACCCAAAAATAAGAAATAAAGAAGGAAAACATCCTAAATACTTGTTATGCTGCACAATTGGCCAATCAGTGAGCACATTTTACATGTGCTTGGAAAATCATATTTAAACTATTACTTTGAATATTTTGTAAGAAAAAATGGTCATAAATTATTTCTACAAATTTTCTAATAAGAAAATAATAATTACAATATATCAAGAAATACAGAAATATACCAAGCATTTTTCAAATCATTAACCCAATCTTGAACCCAATCGGGTTTCAAGCAAGTAAAAACAGCAACAGCTTAAAACAGTCGAAAAAAAGGTCTTAAATATACTAATTCTTTTTTAGGAAAACTATAATAAAAAAACTAGCGATTTTTTAATTTGTAAGGGCGTGACTGAAATTTTTCGACTCAGAAAACTGATTTGGACACTTTAGCTCTAAAATTTTAAGGCAAATGGATTTTACCCGCTCCAAGATAAAAAAGATTTGATCGATTTGCCTCCAGTGTGATTACCAAAAAAATGTTTGTGCGGTCTTTAGAGAGGGTCATCAGTAATCTAACTGAAAACATTGATTAATCTATCTTTGCAGCCAACGAAATATAAAGTATATATTCCAAGTCTTATGTCGCTAGCTTCAACAGCGGCGACAAGCCAATATACTCTATTCACTTCGTGAACGAGTATAATGAATAAAACAATTTTTTTTTTTTAATAATTTGTATTAAAAACAATTTTACTTTTATCTTTACTCGATGCAATTTATACTTTAAAATGTTTTAATTGGGACTTTTGATGTCCCATACTTCACATGTTGCAAATTCTTATTGGAAAGGAGTGCCTGTTTATTTAGGGTCTGGCGCACTTGAGCAGCCGCTCGGCCTGCTGCAGCCGGCGAATGTGGTTGCGGGTCGCCGCCGAATCGATGCAGCAGATGACGCCCTGCAGCTCGGCGCCGATCTGATCCCGCTGATCGATACGGTCGAAGGTCACGCCGATGACGCCGTAGCGCTTCATCTTGTCCCGGACGCTGACAGTGTTGTTCGGCTCGCCCCAGGTGAAGGCCTGCATGCGCAGGTCGCGTATGAGGCCGAGGATCAGGGGCTGCTTGAGCAGGATGCTCGTGTGCAGATCGAGGCCGAAGAACTCCATGTTGTAGGCGAGATAGGCGGCGTTGTCCAGCCGGTTGACGCGCTGATCGTGGAACTGAATGGGCCGCTCCGGACTGAGCACCAGCAGGATGACCGGATAGTGGTTCTGCTTGAAGCGCACCAGCACACAGATGTCCGCATCGAAGCTGGAGAAGACGATCCGGCGCTTGCCCGCCAGCCGGAACACCACCTCCAGCACCGTGTCCACATAGAAATTGCGATCGAACGCCGGCTTAAAGCCGAGCTCCTCCCAGCGGCCGCGACAATCCCGTTGCGTCCACTTCAGCTCGATGTTGAGGCCCAAATTGTCGCGCAGTCCGCCCAGCTCCGCATCGAACAAATCGCTGAGCAGCGGAAACGGCAGCTGTTCGCGCAAATGTCGCTCGCAGTCGGCGTCACAGCCGCTGGCGGCCGCAAAGCGCAACGGCTGCGCCAGCCGCAGTTCCTCATAGCTGAGCGCCGCCAGCGGCACCACAATATGGTCCCCCCTCTTGGCGCCATTCAAGGCCAGCAGCCGGCTGCGACTGAGCTGTTCGTGGGGAAAGACGAACACGTCGTAGCTGTTGAGCAGCTTTTCCACGCCCCAAGCGGAGGCCAGCGCAAACTTGAGCGTATGATCGTGATAGACGACCACTTGGGCGTCGCGGGTCAGCTGGACGTCCAGCTCGATCATGTCCGCGTGATGGAGCGCCGCACGCCGGAAGCCGAACAGCGTGTTCTCGCGATGCACGTTCTCGTCCAGGCGGTAGGTGCCGCCCGTGCCCCGATGCCCGATGTCCATGGCCAGGCGCGTTTCGCGCCAATAGCGCTCGAAGCTGTGGCACAGATCGCAGCTGATCTGCGCCACGGGCCGTATGATCAGATAGCGCAGGCACATTTCGATTAGCGGCCGGTGCGTCGAGGCGCACGTGATCTTGATGCGCAGCTGGCCCTCGGAGCCGATCAGCTGCTCGGGCAGCACAAATCCGTAGCCGTAGTGATAGGGCGGCTCGTCGGGCGCGGCCTTGCGGCCGAACGTGTACAGGTCCAGCCGGTAGAGCGTCTCCAGCGGATGCCGCAGCGAGCAGTGATATAGCTGCAGGTCGTCGGGACCGCAGCGGGCGCCGCCGGGCAGCTGATAGTGCAGCCGGTTCGCGTAGCGCAGATTGGCCACCTCGGTGAAGGCCAGCTGCATGTTCTGCTGATTGGGCGCGACGCTGGTGCGACGACGCGGCATCACCGCCGCCGTGGACAGACGCAGTGGCTCCAGATATTTGACGCCGCACAGCGGCGGCTCCGTTTCGTACATGGGCCGCAGATAGACGTAGAGCAGGCGCGGACTCTGCTTCAGCCAGATGAAGGGCGCATTGAAGATCTTGAACTGGACGTAGGTCTCGGTGGTCGCCCAGCCGCGATCCACTTGATATACGGCGCCTGGCGTCGATTGCCGCCCGAATTCGTCGCATTTCTTTAGCATGTTCTGGCAGGTGCGGATGATGCGGGGGGTGGGCATCACCTCCCAGAAGCGGATGATCGCGTCGTCCAGCAGCGGATCGTAGCCGACGATGCAGTAACGGTACTCGATGTCCTTGTCGCGCGGTATGCGCACCGTGGCCTCGAACTTGCGACAGCAGCAGGCGCTCTCGCATTTGCAGTTCGCCGCATTCATGAGATAAACGGCCTTCGGCGCCCAGTTGCCCAGCTCCTCGCAGTTGCCCGATATGGCCAGGTACTCGTTGCCCTGCAGCGACGTCTTGATGCGCACGCAGAACGGCCAGTCCGTGTAGACTATCGCCGCCTTCAGCTCCTCCTCCTTCGCCTCGTCCACAGCCTTCTGGTCGACATCCTCCTCCGGCTTCGGCGCGCACTCCTCGCGCTCGTTCGCAAAGAACCAGCGATGCATTCGAAATGTGGTCCACTCTCTTAATAATAGCACGAATATGTAAATTTACAAAAAAAAAAACTATTCTACAAGAATTTAAACTTGGTTTACTACGTTGTAATTAAATTTATTTAGACAGCTTTTCTATATATTTAAAAAAGTTATGTGCAAAATTATTGAATTAAAAGTATGAAAATTCAAACAAAATCAAATTTAATTACACGTAAATTTCCAAAAAAAAAATATTCTACTATTTCTAACTAATTAAACTTGGTTTTCCACTATTAAATGCAATTTTTTTAGACAGCTTAGACAGCTATATATATTCATAATTTTATTTGAAACATTTTTTAATTATAATTATGAAAATTCAAAGTTCAAATCCCAAGATAGGATCTTTTTAAAAATAGTTATGTTGACATACTTTAAATACAAATAATAATATATACAAATATTGTTATATTATTATGTAAATTTTAAATTCTTATTATAAATATATAAATCCCAAGTTAGGATGTCTTTAAAAATAGTTCCGATGACATACTTTAAATATAAATAATAAAATAAAAAAATATATATATTATTATGTAAATTTTAATTTATATTATAAATATATAAATCCCAAGTTAGGATGTCTTTAAAAATAGTTCCGATGACATACTTTAAATATAAATAATAAAATAAAAAAATATATATATTATTATGTAAATTTTAATTTATATTATAAATATATAAATCCCAAGTTAGGATGTCTTTAAAAATAGTTCCGATGACATACTTTAAATATAAATAATAAAATAAAAAAATATATATTATTATGTAAATTTTAAATTCTTATTATAAATATATAAATCCCAAGTTAGGATGTCTTTAAAAATAGTTCCAATGACATACTTAAAATATAAATTTTAAATTAAAAAATCATAATATATAACAATTAAAAACGTTTTACTGGAAATTTAAGTTAAGGATTGGTTAGAATAAAAAAATGAAATACTAGTTTCAACCTCACTTTTTAAAGGCTTCTTTAGACTTGGGTTAGGGCAATCTTTATCTTATTTGAAGTTTGGCTTAATTAATTTAAAATTTGATAAAGCTTATTTTCCCATTTCATCGAAATTTAACATTTAGAATTAAGTACTATTAGCTCGCGCTAGCAAAGTCCACGCCCCTTGCATTTATCAGTGTATCAGCACTAACACACCTTCCCCTACCTCATTTCATCCCCCTCTGGCATCATCATTGTCATCACTAGACACACACACTCACACACACACACACACACACACAGTTAGCACGCATTGTGGAACGTGTAAAACTCATAAAACACATTAAATCCAATCGAATAATCGAAATGTCACATTAGTTTCTAAAATATGGCCAGACAACACGTAAGAAAGTCTACTCCTGTACCCCCAGCCCCCCTCAACCAACCCATCCCTTTGGTAGCAAGTTAACGAGAACACAAATGTGCCCAAAAACAAGCCAGAAAAACTCTTTGGGAACAGCTTTCGCTTTCGATTTGTGGCTGTTGTTGTTGTTGTTGTCTTTCGCTTGCACTTTCCATTGCCAATTTTCCGTTTAGTCGTTGACCATTTCCACACAATTTCATATTCAAGCTAAGCACCCCCCCCCCCCCCAATCCCCCCTCCTTGGCTGTTGCTCCTCGAACCATCCTTCGCTTTTTATGCGCCTTGGTCCTGTGGGTATAATTTTAATGGTCAAATCGCTGTTGGGGATTTGTCTTCGTTTTTTGTTTTTTTTTTCGTGTTTTCTCTTCTCGAAATGGAAATTGCTTTCTATTCTTTGGCCCCGTCTATAACGCATCTCTATTGTCCCTCTTTGCAATTTCACTTCGGATTTGGCATTGAAAACGCATAAAAATAAACATTTCGCATTTACAAATTTCGCTTTGAGCCGCAAGATTTATGCCCTCTATAGACCTGTGCCTCTAGCTTTGGGCTACGATCTGGAATTGGGTATTATATTAACATTTGCGAATCGAAAACGGTATACAATTGCCAACTTGGGATTTGATTTCTACATCGATTACTTTTTTTTTTGTGTTTTTTGTGGAAAGCTCATAAATCGGACATAATTTTAATGTTGTGAAATGTTTTCTTATTTTGGAGGATTTTTTGAACTAAAAAAGGTAAACTAAAATAATTCTATAATAAATATATAATAATAAAATAATATAATATAATATAAAATGTATTATTTTTCTTTTATAGGTTTTTTTTTTATTCGCAAAGTTTTAGAATTTAGAAAACGTTTTTCTGTTTTTATCCGAGCCATGAATGGCTTTTAAATTCTTATTTTAAATACTTTTTTTCACAAATACACATTTTTTAAATTACTGTTAGATGTACAATTAGAATACCAATAAGAAAAATTTATAAAAAATTATAAGTATATTAAAAACATTGCTATGGGATTCGAACCTGATTGCTCAAGTTGGCGTCTTGATACTAAAATATGAATTTATAATTACGAGAGGATAAGTTAAACAGAAATTTAGAAAATATATGAATATAGAGAGAAACAACGGTATAAGCACTACAAATTTTAATTGTAATAAATTGTCAAACTTTAAGCAACTATATGAATATTTATCTAATCTGTATTAGAATCGTGCCACTTTAATATAAAGCCCCTCTTCCACACTCTCCCTCTCCATAAGCAATCATTTTCACTTCACTTTAGTTGGAGACCCCAGTAGGAAGAGGGGCCAAAACGGTAACTGTTCACATTGTAACTTTAACTCATTAGTATGCCAAACAGCAACAGAACTAAAAGTTTTTTCATGTGTCAATCCCCCTCTGTAGCCCCTGTACCACTAGCTTGACCATCACCACTTGGATTTTCTTGCTCAACTCTGCACTTATTACTTATTACTGGACACACAGAACGAGAGACAGAGAGGGGTAGGGGCAGGGAAAGGGGGAAAAAAAAACCCTAGACATGTGAGACATGGAAATTCATCATCAAAAATGAATAATGTCTACACTTAATGCGGCTGCAGACCGTACAGACCCTGCCACCCCCAAAAAAACATTGGACACTGTACACTGGACTGTGGATTCAGGACACACTCTGGACATTCGGGATATTCAGGATAAGCAGCATCAGCATCAGCATCAGCTAGAGCATCGCATCGCACCCTGAACCCAATTCGCACCCCATCAAAAGACGGGCGTGAAGCCAAAAACACAGCGCACAACACAAAGGGGGGGCCTGAGGGACAGCTGAGTTTGGAAGGGGATGGGGCAGCTCCTTTCGACACTGCGCAGAAAGGTTGCTTGAATATTAATTGTGAATATGTAGAAGAGCTGAGCAACAAAAAGAAGACGAAACAGAAAAACGAGAGTCGAGGCAAAAAGAGAAAAGGAAACAAATGTGCAAACTTAGAAATGCAGGCGACGTGCAAGGACATGTACAGGACCAACTACATGGACTTGCAGTGTGGGATATGACAAAGCGGGGGATAGTGTAGAGAGGAAGGGGCATTTGTCTGACTCTAATAGATTTTTGTGTGCTGGCCTCACATAAAAACGATGTATATCTATATAGGCATGAGCTGTCAAAAGGAAGAACTTGGAATTGTTGTGGGACTAAAGTGATTATTAAATGCGCTACTTAATTGTGAGGGAATTGAGAGAATATCTGTAGAGTTTAATGTTTCTTGAGCTGATTTAGAAGAGGAACATCTGGTGTAACGATTTTATAAAAATTTAACTAGTTCTGTTTTAATTTTTATTTATATAAGAATTTTTATAAGAATTTAGTTTTGAAATTTAAGTTTCATATATTATTGTATATTTTTATTTTAGTTCTATATATTATCGAAAAAGGCTGTTTAATAAAATCTTTCTAAGTCTTCCTAATGATTACCAAAATATATATAAAAACCCAAAATGCTCAGCTGTTGTAGAGCAACCCCCAAGAATTGCAGGAAAGATGACAACAAATTTTGTTACTTATGATTATTTGCACGACCTTAGCCCTCGGTCCAATTGATGTACCATATCAATATAATATGTGTTCATCAAGTGTACCGAAGGAAGCCCCACTAAAACGCGTGTCTGGCGACTGCTCTTGAGATTTAGGACTTTACTATTGACCAACTAGTTGGTGGGGTCTTCTTAACGGATTTTACGGCAGTCGCTGGTGCGTTGAAATTTAATGAGCTTTGAAATTGATTCGCGTCTTGTGTCTAATTTAGTTTGAAATCGAAATCGAAAACGAATACAGCCAAAATTGTCGTCGTATCTGCGAGTACTTCGTAATGCCCTCGATAAATAATGTGCAATTAATATGTAACACGTTAGTCGGTTCAACTCTAGTTAATGGCCCCAGCCAGTTGGCCATTTGTCAATTTTGATGGCCGTGTGAGTGCCATAAAAAAGCGCCAAGTTTCCAAAAAAAATATAGGCTCACAAAAAAAGAGGTTACTCGACGGGCAGTTGTCCTGCAAAGAAAACTAAAATGATAGATTCATAAAAAGTTGTGTTATTTTTTTGATTTTATAATTTGGTTTGAAAATTTTACAGAAAAAATAAACAATACAACAATTAACCTTGGTAATACATTTTTGGAAAATTGAAAAATATGTTTGTAAATGGATAATATTCCATTTTAAGTTTATGTCAACCCACAGAACAATTTGTAAGTCCTAAGCTTTTATATACCTTGAAATTATTCGGCACAATAGGCAGGCAAATATATATATTAAATAAACTCAGCTTCTGCCTGATAAATACCTCGATATCTTCTTTAATCTTTTACCTTTTTTCCACATTTTCTTGATTACAGGGTATACAAAAACAAAGAAAATCCAAAACTAAGCCCAAAAACTCGGTATAAATCACCATTAAAAAAACGAAACGCGTTCTGGACAATCCCGTTTCACTGGCCTAGTCACATAAAATAAAATTAACTTAAAAAGCAAATTCTGCGATATATTTTATGTGGCATGCCCGATGTCCGGCTGCCAGCTCATAATTCAAGGCGTTAATCCTTTAAATAGGACGTTCATGTTATCCCGCCGCAATGCTGACCATTAAAATAAAATTTATATCAATAAAATTTAATGCCCTTTCCCATTCGGCTTTCGGGTCAAATAAAAAACCCAACACAGACAAACCCCTCATCATCAAATTGTCCTTCATATTGATATTTATGATATTTGCAAGGCATTATAACTCTTATTGGATTTATAGATGTTGGAATGTCACATCTACGGGTCTTTGTTCTTGTTGTTGTTGTTATTATTGTGATCTATGTAGGCTGGAACATGGATAGAGACCATCGAGTTGGCATTTGTTTGAATTACAGGTCTGTTTAGCGGGTGGAATTGCTAAGGGCAAGAGTCAGCAAAAAGTCAGAAAAAAACAGAATTTTTTTGTACCAAAATAAAGCACAATCAGTGCCATATTCGGCCAAGGTACCAAGAACCAAATTCCAATTCTAAGAACTTTTTGGTAAGAACTTTTTCTTTTAAAATATTTTTGTCTGCATTTTCTAATCCGTTTTTATTTGAATATTCTTTTTTGTATTTTCATTTCATATATATTTTTTTTTTGCAAAGTTCCGCATACTTCTGTAATATTTTTGCGTAAATTTTTTTTTTTTTTTTCAAATTTCGATTAAAATGCCCCTTTAACCGCTTCACAAGCACACAGCTCGGCAGACCATATATCATTTCTCAGCTAGCTGCCCATTAAACATACCCCAACTGTCAGCGAGGGAAACATTCATAATTTCGTAGAAATTAATATGAAATCAATCAAAAGTATTATTCGCATTTACCATTATTTTTATACAATTCCGGCGCATCATCATCATGCGCGGGTTACGGTTAATGAAAAAGTTACGCATACCAAAGGGGCTTTGAGGGGGTTAAGAGGGGAGGGGGCATAAAAGGGTTAGGCGACTGCAAAAGCGCATGAATTTCTTTTTGGATTTTTGTCATGCTCATCAGGAAGAAGCCGAAGAAAGAAAATAAGAAAGTTTCTTGGTAATTTGAGCGCACACAATGGCACATTAACCCCTTATCGCCAATACACCCCTCAGCTGCCCTCCCACCCTACCATAGAGTTGCCAGCGCATTCATTAACTGCGCAGCGCGTAATTAATCCTTGGCAGGCGTCGCCTTACCAAATGCCACCCCCGCGCCGCGGCAGCGGCAATTGCATGTTGTAAATTAGATTTTCGTTTGTCATGACAACCCTTGGCTTGGGGCGAGGGAGGGTTGCCACCACCGCCTCGTTTGAATGCAAAACTGTTTTTGGTCATTAACCTGTCTCGAGCACTTTGCAAACTACTATTTCTTGCTCTTCCAGCACGGGATCTGAACGGGCCCGGCCCGGGACCTGGCACTACAGCGAAATGCTTTCAGCAAACTTTCAACCCTGCTGCCAGAGTTTCCACCATGTCATGCCGTACGACGACGCCATCTTGGCTTGCGATTTTCGCAGCGTGGCAAACTTCTTAATGAACTTTAAGCAGCGGGTCCAAAAAGGGGTGGCAGGGTGTTCGCTATTCGCCCTTGCTCTCACTTTACACAAAAGGGTTAAACAAGTGTTAAGCGTCGTCCAAAATGACTTCATCAATCATATTTTTCGCGCTGAATGTCGAATCATTTATGCTATGAGATGGCAGGGTATAAATTGGGTCTACGCTAGTAAAAGAGCTAATGGGATTACGCGGAGAGAAAGACTCGACCGGGAAATTGGTATCGATTTCTGGATAACAAAATTAAGTAAGGAGTAGGGCTTAGGCGCAGAAGAAACCGAATCTAATCAGAACTAAATCTGCGCCAGAGAAAAAACTTTTACTTAAATGTAAAAGAAATACAATCGTTGTCAAAATATGTCAAACTATTTATATTTAAATTTTTTTAGTCACGAATTTATAATAGATGAATCAAATACATAAAACCTAAAAAAAAATTAATTTTCAATTTTTTAATGTAATGTATAATGTAAACATGTAAATTTGTATATGCAAATTTTAAATCAAAAACGTTTTATGCATAATGTATTTTTATTCAATAGCCAAATAAAGCTTACATAAAATGATTGATTTATCTCGGTATATAACTCATTCTTTGCTGCCTATTTAAAACTTCACACTCTAAAAATATCACAAAAATATAAATCGGAAAATATTTACTAAATATAAAGAAAATTTTAAGCGCTATTCTATATTGTCTTCTCTCTTTCTCACATAATCTCTAGAGCTTTTCTGATGTATTTCTAATTTGCCTAGCTTAAAATTAAACTCTTGCTCTCTTTCTCACTTTCATTTTCGCTCCCATCCCGTCATTAGTGCCATGTTTTTGTGGCAACTGTACCTTAAGCTGACCAGCCTCAGTTGGGTGGGGCTGATTGTTCGCGTGGGTGGCCAGTGAGAGACATTTTCCAAATATTTATCTAGCCCATTTGGAATTGTATAAATTTTGAACGCTAGATAAACATGAAAAGAAAAATACGAACTTGCCCGAAATAAAAAGAAAACCGAAACATGTTCATCAGCATTGAAATTGAACTTTTGTGCGTTTATTTTGTTGTTGCTGTTGCTTCTTTATATGCAGGGGGCATATTGACACAGGACAAATAAGGACATGCTATGCTATACCAGAGTACCCCCTACCACACACCGCACCACACTCATACTCTATCTTTGCCTTATTTTTTTTTTGTGTTTTGTGTCCCTCTAGTGTAAATAAAATGTTACAAATTTTGCAAAAATCGGACAGAGCAGTTCGATGGGAGGTGGGGGTGGTGGGGGAGTTGGCATCGGTTTTGGAGCAGGGGTGTTCTATGGTTGGCTGCACGTTGCCACTGATTGGACACATGTCGGTAGTGAAAAATCTGGAGAAAGAAAACAGGTACACGAAATGGCAAGAGAAAAAAAAAATCGAAGGAGGAACTGAACTGGCACGTGTGTGTATGTGCCTGGGTGTGGGTGTGTGTGGGGCGTGGCAGTTACATTTTGCGCTAATAATGAGACGTTTATTTAAAGAAATTTGAAGGGCATTGTCTCGACGCGGGGGCAAAAGCTGCGGCAACTTTAAAAACCCCCTAAAAAAGGACGGTAACATGTCGTGCGTGATTAAGTTGAACTTGCGAGGGGGATTAAGGAAAGCAGGAGGTTGGGAATTGGTTTCAGTTACTAAAAAAATATAAAGACCTAAATTGTTATTCCTCTATATATTTTAAAACATTTTAAAATTATATTTATTCAAAATTATTCCAAATCAGAAATGTTTTCAACATAACATTTTTATTTTTCAAACACTTAAGATTATATGGGCTTAAAAAATTCAACAAACTAGTCTGTTGGAAAAGACAAATACTAAAATTACAAAATTTTTAAAATATATGTTACAATTTTAAATATTAAAAAATCCTATTGGAAATAAAAAAACGATTTATTGCATATTTGCATATATATTATATTTATATATATGTATACTAAAAATACCTACACAAAAGTACATATATCCGATCATCCAATCAAACCCATTTAACCGACTACAAAGCGCTCTCGAGTAGCTTAATCAAAAGTTCAAATTAAAACGAAATAAAAAGAGGCACAGAAGGCAAGCGGGGCAGAAAAAATAAAATGGCTGCCACATGCCACGCGCCACTTTGCGACTAATCAAAATGCCTTTTAAATGCACACGAAATCAACTTGGATTTTATTTGTAGCACACCCTGCCCATCCCTCCCAACCATCCGACGCCCTTCAGCCCCACACTGGCTGCTTATCACAAAGTCACAAATATGCGGCAAGTTCTGGAAAGAATTTTGGGGGGAAAAACGAAAAAACGAAAGGAAAATGCGTAAAAATTAGCACAGAGATGAATACACACACGAGTGCCTAAATGTGTGTGTGTGTGTATGTGTGTGTGTTAAGTTCTGGCCTGCAGATAAGACAGCGCACACACACACACACACATACACACATGTCAATTTCATTACATTGTTGTGTGAATTTTCGTTTTTTACCTTTTCTCTTTTTTTTTTTGAAAAGTTGGAACTGAAATGCGCCAACATCAAATATTTGACTTTGTCTTGTGTGTGTGGGTGTGTATTGGTGTGTATGTGTGTGTGCCATGTGCGTGCCAATCAGGCGTATGTCCGTTTGGCTGCTGCTCCTTTTGGATTTACGAGTTTGGCATTTTTGTTCTTTTTCTCGAAATTTTAAATTACGTTTCGTTTTATTTGTGATTTTCTTTCTATTGACTTTCGTGCGTGTGAGTGTGGGGCCCTTCCAAGTTGACCCCGGCCTGCCCCTGCCACGCCGCCACCCACTTTCATTTTCAGCAATTGTACATTCCTTTTGATTTCCATTGATACGACACTTGGCCGTCTTTTATTTGCAATCTGCGAAGAAGTATTACAAATGGGTTTCTCACAATGTATCTTAATTGTATGAAGTTCATAAAAAAATGTATTTACAAAAAAATCTTAAGAAATGTATTCTTATAATTATTTTGCATAGCTGTATAGTAGAAACTTTCAAATATTTATTAGCTGATAATTTATTTTCGATTTTTCTCATATTTAACATTGTTCTGATATTTCCATTTTCTTTCACTTTTTTTTTGGTAATAAATTGCACTTCTTAAAATTCGATAGTTCTTGATCCGAACTGGTTTGAACCCGGAATCCCAAATATTATTAAAATCATAAACCGAACCTTTAACCGAACCGAACCTTTTTCGCGTTTCTATATTCCAGAAAATATTCTAGCTCTTAAATGAAAATAAACTAAAAGAAAATTAAAAATATACGTAAAAATTAGAAATAATGTGATAAATCAAAGTTCTAATTAAAAGTTGGGCTTATTCATATAAAAATCCAGGTTCGGAAACTGAACCTTTGCAGCCATGGCTTACTCTATGTTATTTTATAATATTTATTTATATCACACATATTTATATATATCTATTTTTTTGTTGTTTCAATCTCAAGTTTTTAGCACAACTTTGAGCCTTGGCACACAGTTTCCTTTGTCTTCAGCGTGTCTGCGTTTTTGTTTTTGTGGCAGCATTGTAGGCGCTGCTGCCACTTGAGCCCGTTGTTCATCAATCAACATCACGAACCGAATATGAATATGACATTCTTACGCAAATTACACGCCACTCGACAATTGGCCCAGAGCTAAATCTGTGGCTGTGGCCACGTTTGGCCAACATGTAATCAAGTGAGTAAATCAAATTTGAACAGTTTTCCAGCTAACAACAGGGGCGTAGGGGGAGCGGTGTGTGACGGGGGAATACACATTTGACCAGCGGCTACTTTTTAAACGCATGAAAAATGATGGCAACTTTTTCTATGGCAGGGGGCGGGGCACAGAACACTGGAAAAATACGAGTCCTTGTCCAGCGCATCATTCATCATGACACCCTTCGAGTCTGGGTCCCGGACTCGTTTATTATGCAGGCTCATGTGCAGGGCTCAATCCGAGCCAGCGGGGCGTATGAGCGACGAAATGCTAATCTGAAGCAGAGAAAGAGAATGGGAGCGGGGAAGTTGGGGGAAGCGTCAGCAACCACCAAGTTGTATATTAATGAAATCTCGCAAGTGCCCCCACACAACAACGAGAGCTGGCAACATGCAAAATGGCGTTGGCTGTGGCATGTGGCAAATGCCATGATTGATTGACTTTATGTAAATTTTCATGGCAGCCACTTAAGGCCAGATCCCCCCTCTCAGCCCACACTCCATAAGATAATCAAAGAAATTTCACATTTATTGTGCTCTGGGGCACAATACACAAACTCTGCCACAGAAATAAATGCAATCTTTTTATTGAGCCTTATAGAAAATTGTAAAATCTAATTTGCTGAAATGTTGTTCCGACTGTAACTGTCGCTTTTTCGTTCGACTCAGATGAAAATGAAAACACAATTTGATTTTCAATTGCGTAATGTTGCGTATAAATTGTTTGGTTTGATTTCGGTTCAACATTCTCAATGGGGCTCTTTTTTTGGACTTGTCCGTAATTCGATTTTAAAAGTTATGCCTCCTCTAACTACGTCGCATTGAAAATAATATTTAAGACAGGGTCAAAATTAACTTAAATGCCGAACAGGACAATTTCTGACCAGTTGGTAATTTTGTATTCAATTGTTGTTAAGAACAGGATATACAAAACTTTCTAAAGTAACTATGTATATAAAATATCTTTTGATGTGGGAGATAATTCAATCTCCTAGTAATTATAATAAATTATCTAATTGTTATAATTATTTTTATTATATGGCTAATTGTTAAAAGAAACAAGAAAATTAAACGGAAACTCGTAGGGTACATATTATGAAATTGAATATGCTTAATTCTTGAAAGATAGGTAAATTAGAACGCTATTTTGTATACTAAATAATTCTGTGAATTGAATTTTGAAATTTGAAAATTCAAAGGACAATTCTAGGGTATTAATTAAATCAATTGCTTTTTGTTAATCGAAATAAAAATTTTAAAGGAAAGTTCATCGGAAGTTTTTTTTTTACTGATGAAAGAAATTGGATTTTTTTAAATATAAAAATTCTTACAGCATATAAGACTTTACCAAAACTATAGTAAATTTTTAACCTTTATTTAATTTACTTACTCTAAATTTTGCTTGAAGAAATAATCAACAAAGAGACAGTTGGGATAAAGGAAATTGCCACAAATAAACTAGCCAAAGCTATTACTCATTCAAACACCTCTGATATATATATGTATATATATAACATTTAGTCTTATATTTTCATCAATGCGTCGCTTTCACGAATTTCATTTGTACTGAGAGTAAAAAGAAAAAAAATAAAGAAATAAGAACAACAACAGGAAATACCGAATGTCAGTTGATGTCGCCATCAGCGTCAGGAAATGCGATAGCCAAAAGGGCTGGACCCCAGTCCAAATTCCTGCTCTAATGGAGAACGATATTCTGGTGGAGTTCCCAACACGGTTCACAGCCATGTCATACGCTTGTCTCCTGGCCGTTGGCAGGCGTAACGAATGCGCCCCAGCATGGCGAACAAAATAAATAAATTATAAAATTATTTCGGCATAATAACATGTCAAATTCCGGGCTAGGGGTCGACACGATGGGGGGAGGCTTGGTTTTGGAGGCGGAAAAAACAACACTGTTAACAATTCGGCTGTGGCCCAGGCATATAAAAAATTATACATTTTTTTGAGGTTATTTTTTACATTTTATTCAGGTTTTGTTCGTCCTTTTTTTTCGTCCCTTGTGTGCGTCTGGCATCAAGTGGTTTGGGTGGTTGTGGGTGGGTTTGGTTTTGTGCGGGCTAAGTTGCTGTCTCTGGTAATCTTTCATGCGGGATTTACAGCCAGACACCCTCCTGGCACATGATGGAAATTTTCTATGTCTTCTCCTTCTTCTCAGCCAGCTCCCCCGTGTGGAATTTTATTTGTAAATTTATTTTCTTTGTGCTGCTTTTTTTGCACATTTTTTCGTAGAGAAAATAAAGTTTTTGTGGTTTATTTTTTATTTTATTTTTTTAAGGGTTTGCGGGGCTGTTCCTGGCGTTGTCAAGTATTTTAAACATGTGCATGAGGTCACACACACACACACACATAAGCTGTCGGTAATTTCCATGCATTTATTACAAAAACACTTTAAAAGTAAATTTCTCAACGCCCTTGTCGCATTTTTGCCTTTTTCTCTCCGTTTCCTTCTTATATATTTTTTCTTTTTTTGCTAATACCCTTCTCGGGGGCATTGTCGAGTCCTGTAACTGCTTGTGACCTGAGTGCTAATGCCCCGCAAATGGAATTTAAATCTATTTTGTATTTGTTGCATGCCACTAACATATGGGAGTGTGTGCGGGTGTGGATATGGGTGTGGGGGATTAGGGAATGTTCTGAATGTGGGGCATTTATTTTTGAATTTGCCATAATAAAGAAACATTGCCGTGTTGTTTATGGTTAGGGCTTAAGTTAGAGCTTGCAGAAAATACAATTCTCCACAAAGATTTTTACAATAACAAAGAAGATATTTAAGATGTCCATCCCAAATTCCTATTTAAGAGAATATTTATATTTAGTTTCCAGAAAGATGTGGCATTATTATAAGGAAGATATTTAAGTAGATATAAAATAAGATGCAATGAATCTAAAAGTCCTATTTAAGTAAATATATATGTATTTTTTTGACTTTTAATTTTCATGTTTTTTTTTTCATTTTCATTCTATAAAATATTATAATTTACATGTTTTTTATCTGATACCTTCCGGGGATTTTTACATTTCTTCGGTGAGTTTTTTTTTCGACATGTATTACTTAATAGCAATAATTCTAAGAAGTACTTGAGTACATGAAAGACTAACTAATAGCTGAACTCTCGCTCAGAACCCATATCAAGCGTATATCCCAATCATTCCTCTGATTTTCTGCTGATTTTTGCATTTCTTTCATCGCTGCTCAACAAAGAAATACTGAGAATAGAAGCAAATTTATTGTACTGCATGACGCATCATCTGCGCTTCTTTGTGCGATCCACGACTTGCTGGCTTCTGATGCTCCATGGCCATAAATTATTCAAGGCAAAGCATTTCCATGCGCTTTTCATCTGCTTTTTCTCCTTTTTGAAACTATTATGCGCATTTCTTATTTATGAACATAAAAATTATTGCAGCAAACAAAAACTCGCACAAAATTGAAGAGCCAAGCAAAAAATCAACATAAGTAATCATCGATGCAATTTCATTGAGCTCAATTCAAAAACATTGCCCCGAACGTGAACGCTGAACGATGCCGATGATGACAATGGCCGGGAGTCTGTTCAAACCACTCTACAAACAGTGCATACAGTGGGCTAAAAGCTATTATTATTATTATTATTATTAACATACAAGATTTTTTGCCCTGAACACATTGAAAATGGGTAAAAATGGTTTTTGTTTTTCTATTTCATTGAAAATATTTTTAGAGTGGACACCTCCCTTAGTCGGACAAAAATAACTGGTACCATAAGAGATGTTTTACTTTAGAAAAGTATGACTAAATTGGTGTAATAATAATAATAATATAAAAATAACTGGTACCATAAGAGATGTTTTACTTTAGAAAAGTATGACTAAATTGGTGTAATTATAATAATAATATATTAAATAATGATAAATGTCAAAATATAAATAAGTATGATACTTATAAATATATAAAAATAACTGGTACCATAAGAGATGTTTTACTTTAGAAAAGTATGACTAAATTGGTGTAATAATAAAATTAATATATTAAATAATGATTAATGTCAAAATATAAATACGTATGATACTTATAAATATATATTATTGCAAAAAAAAAAGTTTTTTATTGTGTAAATCGCATAGTTACTTCTTAAATTAATATTTAACTTTTTGTATTCCTTAAATTTTTTTCACATTTTAATTCCATACATAAATTTAATGCATTTTTTGCGTGCATTTGCACCACGGTGCAGTAAACAAATTGCGTTTTGTTGTTGCTGGTTTTTCACATTTGGCATTTTTATTGATATGCATACAAACACACACACATACACTGGCACAGATACACACACACTGGCACACACACTCGCATTTTATTACACTCGACAGCTATTTTCAATATATTACCCAAGAGCATAAAAGGAAAACGCGTTTGCTTTTTACATACGATGGCGCTGGCCAGGACGCGCTACTGAAAGGATATCAGAGCGTGTATGTACGAGTGTGTGTGTGTGTGTGTGTGCTTTCCATACTAAAAAACGCATAAATAAGGGCCCGTCGGAGAGCAAAATAACGGTTATGGCTCTATATGTATGGCCAAAGCTATGGCCCGGGCTATGGCCAGCCTCGCAGTCACCCCCTCTTCCTATCAATGCCTCCCCTGCTGCTGTCGCGCATCCTGCGGTGGTTGGTTCGTTTCTTCGTCCTTCGCGTTTGCGTTTGCGTTTTTTTTATGCATAAAAAGTGCTTAGCATAAAGTCGTAAAAAACGTATTTGCCGCTACACACACACACACACACACCACACACACACACACTTGTGGAGATACTCATCCAATACCAGCAGTGTAAGCCCATCTCTGTTGTTGTGTTTGTTGTTGTTATTGGCAGCATGCCCCGATGGCATTTTTTGTTGTTTTTTTTTTTTGAGGCGCCTGCCGCAGCGACTGTTGCTGGTTTTTGGTTGCTGGTTGTGGGTTTCCTGTCGCGCGTTGCCTTCAGCCGATTTAGATGCGATGCCACCGATAAGTTCTACCCCGAGTTGTTGTTGTTGCTGTTGTTGTTGCCGGTGCTTATTTGCGTTATTATGAATTTATGACACTTGGCCGGGATGTATGAGTGGGTGATTGAGCCTGTCCGCCTGGCTGCCCTGACTCTGGCATTCCGTATGAATGTGCCTAGCAGCTACACTAGCTAGTAATACACTATTCAAAATTTGGTAGTAACAACAATTGGTGATTAAATTAGATTTAAATATATATATATATATATATATATATATATATATATATTATAAATATTTTTTAAAAACTCAGAAGAGACTTGTTTTCTGCAATTGCGGCAAATCCACATCACTGCGTGAAAAATGAGTGGAATTAGTTTTAAAATTTATGAAAAATTAAGAAAATTGAATTTGGCGTATTTTGAAACGGTCAAAAAATTGTTAAAAACTGTATATTTATATTAAATTAATGGGAATTGTATATGAGAATTTCGGGTAAAATAAAATTCGCTGAAATAAAACTAAAACCGAAGAGTTCAAGCATTTTGAAGAAGATAAAAATTGATTCTTTCGGATGTCTCTAATATTTCTATATATATCTGAACGTATATAAATATATGTATATATATATCTGCATCTACATCTAGATCTATATCTTTAAATGTTTCTATATTGAAATCTTCATTTTTATGTTAATCTATATCCATATCTTTTTGTATATTTTTTTTATTATTTTATTTTCTTTCAGTGTACTTCAGCGTTTGAGCCCAATTGGCGTGGTGAATAATCGCTGCAGCATGAAAAATTCGCTGATTCGCAAGAAAATTCCAGCCAGATCCTTTTTTCTCGCTCTCCGCTCGCCTGAGTCTGTGTTTGTTTGTTTGCTTCATTCTGGGTTTTCTTCTTTTTATTTTGACTTTTTTATCTGCACAAGGACTTTGCCATTTTTTACGCAAATCGCCAGCGAACCTATGTAGCCATAGCCAATAAGCAGCAGGGAGAGGGGCATGAGAGGGGATTGGGCAGGCGGCAGAGTGCGAGGACTTGAATCAGCTTTATTGCGGGCATCATTATTTTTATTATTATGACCACTTACACTGCCCAGCACCCACACACAGTTGAACATACACATGAATTTTAGTCACCCCCCGCACACACTCACACCACTCCCACCTTGGCGCAGGCTTTTTGGCTGTTTTTTTAGCGGCCAGAAATGTAAATGTTTTTTAGCCTGCTTGTTTGTTTGTCTCCGTGTGTGTTCGCATGTGTGAGACTTGTTTTTGTGCCGCGTAAATAACTTCAACCCATTTGTGCAGCTCCCTGCCCCCAACTCCCGGCCCCTTTCGTGGCTTGTGTGCTATATATATAAAAATAAATTGAATTGAAATGCTAATTTTATGTTAATTGAAAGAGGTTTTTATGCATCTGTAGATTTTTATGGCCTGTTTTTTTCTGGTCTTGCGTCCTTTTCTTTATTTTTCCAATGTGGTCAGCAGAATTTACCGTTACATTTGCTCATTTCAAACATTAGCACTAAAAGCATGTCATCAGTCCGTAATTTTTGGTGATTTTCGGTAATTTTGTGTACAATTTCTATGTTACCAACGGGCATAAAATTCAATTGGCCCGTTCTTCGGCTTAGAGTACTCGAATTTTGCCTAAAAGCATGCAACATAAATTAATTTTTATGCGTTTTTCGTTTCGCTAATGTTTTTGTTTACAATATTACGATTTCTATCAATTCCTAGATATTTGTGGCTGTCCTAGGGATAACTTTTTAATGGTATTTAGCATAAATTTTAACGCTTTTGGTTCTAACTTATATTATTTTTATTTATTATACCCTTAACGCGTTGAAAATGGGTAAAAAGGGTATAATGGTTTTGTGCAAATGTATGTAACAGGCAGAAGGAAGCATCTCCGACCGCATAAAGTATATATATTCTTGATCAGCACGACTGAGTTGAATTAGCCATGTCCGTCTGTCCGTCCGTCCGTTTGTCCGTATGTCCGGCTGTATGAACGCAGCGATCTCGAAAACTACAAAACCTAGAAACCTAAACTAAACGACTATAGATTCTTCTAATCCATACGCAGTACAAGCTTATCTTTTTTTCAATATCTTGCTCCGTTTTATTGTTATCGATAAAAATTGTTTTTAAGACTTGGTTTTCTTGGCATATCTCGGAGACTTTAAAAGCTCGAGCCATTTAATTATGCGTTTGTGTGTGTGCGAATGAATGCAAAGAGCTTTAAACGCGTGTAACGACAGCTCGGCACTGGGTTCAGGGTATCTTCTAGTCGGAGATGCCCGATTTAAGCCATCTTGCTTGTTTTTTTTTTTAATTTTAATATAAAATTCAAATTTATGTATTGAGCATATAGATGAAAAGTAATATTATATGCATTAATATAACAAACAATCAGAAAACTTAGGTTAAGATATAGTAGTATCTAAAGTTCGTAGAATCGTTAACAAAAATATATAAGTCCATAAACATACAGTAGTAGATTTCTTAGTCTGGATATGCCTTATCTACAGGTAATGCTAAGACTTTCTGACTGTTCCACAGAAGTATTTGCACCCTTTTTCTTAGAATAAAAATATAATTAATTTATCTCATATTAAGATTTATTTAAATGTTTGTTTAGTTTGACTTGGCTCATAAGCAAAATTGACTTTCATTTAAAAAGCAAAAACGGGCAGGAGCAGAACTCATTCACATCCTTTCCTCGGGCTTTTCTCTATCTGCTTAGTTGTTATTGCCGCTTTACTACTTTTTTTGCCCCCCTGTCAAAGTCTGTCTACGTTAGCAACCGGATATCCTGCTGCAGCAGAGCAGACAACACAGACACATACTCATACACACACATATATAGAACATACAACTGCAGCTTGAGCTCAACTCAAGCCCAACGTGCTTTCCTATTTTCCCAACTTCCATTTTCATATACGAGTTCTTTGGCTTTTTCTCGCTTTATTTCTTATCGTGCACGCACAGTCTGTTGCTGCTGATGCTGCTGTTGCCTCAGGCAGGGCAACAACTACAAAAGGACCCCACATGCAAAGTTTCCAACTCGCACACAGACACACAAATATATACACACACATAGGGAGACAAGCGCCCAGCAGCAGGCAACACTTTTTCCCCGCTCAACTCTGCAAAACTTTTACCTCACGAGAGTGTTGAGCAGCAAAAGTAGCTAGTTCTAGCGGGCAAACAAGCTAAAAAAAATATATTTAATTTTTGAAATCAACATAAATATAGAGTCAATATGTTATTTATTTTTTAATTTATTTGTACTGAAATTTTTTAAAATATCTACTTCAAAGGTTTTGCCATTAACGCACTTTTGATGGCAAATTTATTTAATATATTGTTAATAAAAAGCAATATTTAATTTGCCAAGAAGCTTGGATTTATATCCATGTAAAATGTATATATACATCTGCAGATATACAAAATGAAATGATACATTATGTTGGGTTGGCTAGCTTATTGTATTGATAAGTATAGATAAATTATTTCTGAAATATCATTTACAATTTTTTTTTTGAGTATTTTATTGCAAGAATATTTTTGAATAAAAAAATAAAGAAATCGCATAGGGAGCTAAAATTATTTTGAGATATTAACTTTAATTTTTTGCCTTATTTTGAAAAATTCAAAAAATCGCTTTAAGCAAAACATGATCAAACAAAAACCTAAAGTTTACTTTGAGCCAACAATTATTTGTTGTAAAATTTAACATATTTAAAATAAAAGCTAATTAAATTGTTGGCAAATTTTAACCGCAAATTGTTTTTTAAAAAGAGCCAAATTTCACGGAAAATAAGCTGAATAGACAGCACTGACCACAAGTGCTGTGACCGAGCGGGTTTTTGCAGAATGCGTGTGTGTATGTGGGAGGTTGTTTTGTATGTGTGTGAGATTTTTGCTTTGTACTTATTGCATATACATAAAACGACAGGGCAGTCGCTGTGGCTGTGGCTGTGGCAATGACATAAAATCGATTTTATTTGCCTCGCCTTCGTTTCCGCACGCTGGCTGCAAAGCTGTGCACCGACTGCGCTGCCCCAAAGCAGGCCAGCTCCAGTCCTGTATAGTCCTGTTAGTCCTGCATAGGCCATCAGAATTATGAGCCAACACACACACACTCGCACACACATTGACAACCTGTAAACACGCCTACATTTTAAAAGCAACGACCAATAAAAAATAAAAAGCCGCTTTTGCTGCCGCCTGCTCAGCTTCTGTGCGTGCGACAGAGACAACAGAACGGCTCCATTTTCCTTTTTTCATTTTACTTTTTTTTTACTTTTTCGGCCGCCATTTGAAAATGTAAAGTCTGTCCATTTTTTATTTGGCTTTCAAAAAAATGTGGCTCGTTCAACTCTTCAGAGTTTTTGAGCTGGCAGCAACCCTCAGGACTTACCCCTTCCTCTAACCCCCCAAAATAAGTGCTTCATTTGCATTTAAATTAAGGGTAGCTGCAATTTACATAAGGGTAGCTGCGCCTTTGTCCTACAAGCTCGGCAAATCAGCGCACATAAATCTTGGCCAGTAAAAATTATATACATTTGACTTAGACATAAACCAAGTTGGACCAAAAACTTTTGCCTCAGCTCTCAAAATTATTTTGTATGATTGTATGCATAATTTAGGCATGTGGAGGGAGTGTGGGTGGTGTGCTAGCTGATTGCCCAGATTCCCATTTTTATGATTGTTATTATTATGCATGCAGAAGCAGCTAAGCTCGAACTCCCCTCACCACTCACCCCTCACCCACCATCCGAAACCTGTTTTCCACGAAATTTGTGCCAAGTTGGCAGTAATAATGCCAGCAGCAGCAGGTTGAGACACAGCAGGGGGGAGTGGAGGGGTGGGGGAAGCTGTGCCTGGCTCGTGCTCCTGCTTATGATTCATTGTTGCGGTTTGGCCAAAACTTTGGCCTAGGTAAAAGCCACAATTCAAACGCCCCGCAACTCAGCGCCTCGAACTGTACTCATTAGCATGAAACAACCCTTAGTCTTTGTTCCAGCCTCAGATCGGTTGGGATTTACGCTCATTGCTAGATTTATGTGCTGCGTTGTCATAAAACCAAATAAACCACAATTTGCATAAGTTCAAGCGATGTGTCTGCGAGCATGTGTGTGTGTGTGTGTGTGTGTATGTGCATGTTGCTGGATTTTCATAAAATCAAGAAAATTTTATTCAAGCAGAACCAAGTACATATATGCTGACAACTGAACTGAACTACATCTAAGTATGCTGCCATTTTTCTTAGTGACTTTAATTTAACTTAACTGAAACAAGTAAGTATAAAAATTGTATTTTTAACCATGCATATGTTTGGTTAACAAAGTTACAGAAGTTTCAAAAATATGGAAGTTATGGAGCTTTATACATAATTTTTTTTTTTCATTTTAATCTGTCAATAAAAATTTTTACTATGATCAAGATCTGCCGCTGAAGAGCTCTTTTCAGCAAGTTAACAGTCTAAACATTCTAAATACTGCGTTTAGGCAAAGAATTTTTCAATTTTATACAAATATATAAATATCTATTATTTAGTCCATTTTTTGTTTATTGTGAATATTTTGATCGAAAATATGTATGAAACATTTAAGTATTTTCTATGATTTTTGGGATTTTAAAGAATGAATGTTATGTTATTGTTACAATGAAACATAATTTAAAAAGGAAGGTGGGCTGATCTGACGATGATGATCTGATGATACTTATTGTATGGAAACTACACACTGCTGCATATAATATGTACATATATATATATTAAATAATAGCTACGAAACTTGCTTATATCTTCGTTTGAACTTGGTCAGTTGTGCGCAATACCTTAAAATTAATTTGTTTAGATCAAGCCTCAAATTCAGTTTAATCTTGATTTCGAAATGCGTTCACATAAGAAGTGAAAAAAGAAAACTAATTTAGTAAGTGAAGCGCCGCAAAGTATGCAACAAATTGCAAAGATCCGATTGGGGCATAGTTAAGCTTAGACTTCAAAAAGCCAGCAAAATAATAGACAACTAGTAAATAGGAGATGGGAGAAGGAGAAGGTGGAGGAGGGGCTTGCCCGTTGCCTGTCAGTCAAGTGCAAAAGACATTAAGCAGCATTTTTTGTTGCCGCTGCCAAAAGGAATTTTCACTTTAGAATTTGAGAAAAGAAAAAGGCGAAATAAAGTAAAAGAGGCGGCGGCAAGAAGACAGCGAAAATGTGAGGGAAGCAGGAATGAGGGGGGTGGGGGAGGGGTTGCTGTAGCGGCAAGCAGACTTTGATTATAATTCCAACACCTACGAACAGGATGAAATCGGGCTAAAAGGAAGCTCGGAAAGGGACGCGGCGAGTGGGCGAAATTGCGACGACGATTGACAGTTGAAAATATAAAAGCGGATTTGTGTCTTGTGTGTGGGAAACGGAAAGGGGCAGGGGGTGGGTGTGGGAGGGTTGCTTCTTGAATGCTCAGCCAATCCACCCGTGTGTGTGTGGGTGTGTGAAGTGTGAACGAATGTTTTGCTGCAGATAAGCAAAATAACTGTAATAAGAAATTCTTTTTTATTTGCTCTTGAGCTCCCACCCCGCTTGAAGTGTTTTTTATGCCACACGTCTCTGAATGCCACTGTCCATTGATGTTGTGCGCGTGTGTGTGTGTGTGTGTGTGTGTGTGTGTGTGTTTTATTCGCTTGCTTTATATTCAAAGTGATGTCTTGTTGTGTCCTGTGTCCAGCGTCCATCAGCCGAGCTGAAGTGCGTGCCTAAGACGATGTCTTTTATTATTTACGGGACTCAGTGCAGAGGGATTGTAAGAGAAATCGCCCGGACAGAGCTATAGACAGACACACTGCCGGACAGTTGGACATATGTCTAATGCTAATGCGCATTGTCTGTCTGGGCCATTGTCAACGTGCGAGCAAATCGACAGAGCTAGGCGAAGAGTTGCGGAAGTTTCACTCAATCTGTCGATTATGTCGATGCTGTTCTGGCATCTCCGGGCTTTTCGCCCCCTTCTCCCTCCCCTCGCCTATCTAAGCTTAACTCTTATCACAATGCAACAGTATCTTTGGGTTTATACAATCAAGTTTGGCAGTGTTGTACTGGAAATTTTGTTGGGAATTTTTGTTCTTAAGCATATAAAATTCTGATTAAAAACTAAATTACTAAAATTAAATATTATAAAATTATATTTAATTCTACTAATTATTGATAAAATCTTAAGCGTCTTCTACACTTTATAGAATGTGTGAATAATAGTTATATACATATATATAAGCTCTAAGTTGGTAAGCTTGCGGCCTTCTTAAAATTTTCAGTTGGAAAATTATGGAATAGGGTTTATTAACAGTAGTAAAACGTATAAAGTATAGCTAGAAGTAAAAAAAAAATATTGAAAACTAATCGAGTAACTTCCAAAGATTCTGTTTGTATTATATATTTTTTTAATATTATATCCTCTTTGAGTATTTTATTTACTTTAATTATTTTTTTGTAGTCCAGTGTTTTTGCAGTCGAGTTAAAAAAAAAATATTTAAGTGGATATTAAGTATTAAGTATTTTTGCTACCACGAAATCGCGTCCATGGCGTGTCCCCATATAAAAATCGTACTTGAAACTCGAGTAATAATGAAATATTTATGCATAGCTAATTGTCTCAAGGGGCGGGCATGAGGAGGCATCAAGAGGAAATTGAGGAGTGCGCGTTTGCATGCGAATGCGGCGAGTTGTGTATGAAAATGGAGTGTTAATTTATTGGTCTGAATAGTCCGGGTGCCATCACAACGGTGGTGGGCCACTGGCCAGCACATGCAGCACCTGTATGTGCCCCGCACCACCTGCAGCTGCACCACTTGCAACACCACCTGCCGACTGTCTGCAGTCTGCATGCATTTGCAATATTTCACACTTTAGTAAATTTGCATGATCAGCGCCACACGAACGGTACATGCAATAGATATTCCCCACATTTCCCCGCTCTCGGGCTGTTTTCAGAATCTGACTTATCTTTTAATTAGATTTGAGTGTGGTAAGTATATATATATATGCCTAGTATATCCAGATGAGGTGTACAAATTTATGCAATGAACGCATGTTAATGGCACCTTGTCAGACGAGAGCTGTGCGTGGTAGATTTATAAGATTGTAGATTTATGCGTATAAATACTGACAAGGGGAATATATTTCAGGAAATATGCTAATGCTGATCTTAAAATATGGACTTTGTCGGTTGTGGGTGCATTATGTGTGCCATGCATAAAGATAATGAAAATTTATTTAGCCCATGTCTCTAATTATCAGCTGTCTTAGGAAAACAGTTAAATGCTATGAAGTATAAGCTTCGATAAATAAATTTAAATAATATTCGATAAAGGAATATTCCTAAAAACGTGATATGGCAATAGTTCAGAGGTTGATAATTTGCCAAAAATGCCTAGAATATTAAAAGCAGATAAGGATCAGTAATTTATTGGCACGTAATATCTCTCCCTTTATCTTGGTTGAATAATTTACTATAATGGTATTGATTATTAATGATGTGATAAAAATATTTTTTATTTCCAATATTTTCAAATCGAATTTAAACATTCCATATTATCTTTAACAGAAGTAATTTGGCTATTTTGAATTTCGATATTATTGAACTGGAATACTATCGATAAAAATGAATTGTTTAAATATCAATTATAATACTGCAGATATTTCGATGCCATGTATTGGTGAAAAACATTTTTCTGCATTTTTTGAGCCACAAACATTATAACGATAAGTTGTAAGATATGTGTATACATTTTTGTACTTAATAACATATTTGCGACACCTATAATTAAATGTAATAAATGAACTATTTTATTCTATACCCTGCTCATTTCTTACAGTTACCCGTTAATCAGCTGCAAATCTCGACGTTGATTACAATCCAATGCGGCTAATCTAACTTTAATTGCACGCACCGCAATACGTTCCGGCACTATGCAAAATACGTTGAGCTGTATGGATCTCAGCTGTATCTAGTACTATATCATTAATGGTGCTGCAACGCCCAGCCACAACTAAATCGGAGAAAATGATTAACCAAACTATTGTTAATACACTACACGAGTGTGAGGCCAGGCGAAGCGGAAGCACAGCTTGTTGATAACTGAGTGGCGGGTAAGGGGGTGCGGAGTTAGACTGGTAGCACTTGAAGTGAACTACTCTTAACTAGAAATTTATTAAATTATGCCGCTGGTCTATTATTATGCGAGTTAATCATATGTTGGCTTCAGTTTAATAGCAAAACTAGCAAATTGCAAAAACTCATGAGTAGCCGCAGCTGCTGCTTCTTCTTCAGCTTCTTCTTCTTGTTTTTTTTTTTAATGCATTTTATTAAAAACAAATTGAGTTTTAATGTGTTTATTAGCTAAAACATTTTGTGCTCCAGGCAAACCATTTGGATTAGCAGCTTTTATGTGAGATTAGCATGAATGAATAGCTGGAGAGAGTCATGTCTGAGCCTCATAATGAGTCAAATGAGTGCTTCTTGGTGTATTCAAAGTGGATCTTGGTGGGCGTGGCCTAGCCTCTGAAGTGTAAACTTGAAGCATGTTCGGGCTTAGCATATAAATAAAGCTCGAGCAAAGTCGCGTGAGTTTTAACTGCAAAATTTGCATGATTTTTACGAAGGGACTATATCATCCATGACCTTCTGACAATCCATTTAAGCCGAGAGACTGTCAATTTCTGGTCGTATTTTGCATAATTTGATGTCTTATTCCATGTTAGGCAATTTTCTCCCATCTATAACTAAGATACGTATCTTGGGCGGTCTAATGGCATGTTGCATGCCCCTTTTCCCATTGTTGGCTGCCATCATTCATTACAGAGAGGGAATACTGTAACAGCCCGTTGCTACAATTTAGCTATGCATTGAATTGACTCTCAAATATATATATGTATAAGTATATGTACGTATGTATATATATGTGGCAAGTGGCATGCCTCATTTCTGTATCGCCCGCATGTTCTACACTCATTTGCGCAGTCCGCAATTTGCTTGGGCTGGCGTGTGGGCGTGGCTCTCGGCTGAACTTTAATCAGGCCCTTAACATTTTATAAAGACTAGTTACAGTTCTTAAATCAGAATCTCTAGTTAAAATAGGAGACAAATTAAACATTTAATGTTTATAAAAAAAAAACTTTTTTATTTTAAAAATATTTAAAAAATATATTTTTTTAGAATAATTTAATATAATTTTGAAATTGGGGAATTTTTATTTATTATAGACTTTACTGCAACAATATATATTTATTGATTTCACATATAGATCATGAAGTACCTTTCACACTGCCTACTGTAATGTATTTAATTTAAAAATCAAAGTCCAAATTAAATTTTTTCTAAACTTTTCGAGCACATACCACATCCAGTTTATGCTCTTCATAAATTCATTCATTTAATTAACATTATTTCCATATTCTACTGATTTAAGTTTTCCCTTGGATGTTTGTTAGTCTTTTTTATCTGCTATATTGCAGACAATATTTGCAGATTTTCTATGAAAATCATTTCTGCTGTTGCATTTCAAACAGTTGCCAACGGATAATAAATGGCCAAATTATGTGATTGTAGCAAATAAATCAACTGAAATCGTATTTTTTGTTTTCGTTTCGCCGTCTGCTGGAAGTGGCACAACAAAAGACTTAAGAAACGAACGCGCTAAAAAAAAAAACAAATACACAAGACACAAAATGAGCTTGAATATGAGTGTGTGTGTGTTATGCATAGTTAAAAATGTTAAATACCCTGTGTTTAAAGAAAGGCCAATTTCTAAATCCGGGTTCTTGAAGACCTTGAAGATGCAATTCCAAAAAGAAATTATTTTGTTTTCATTCTACCTGCAAATTTGTTGATAATTTTCTACTTTCCATTCGATACACTTTAAAAAAACTAAAGTTTATTTTAATATTATAACTATATGACCCCAAAATATCATGGCGATTAGTGGATAAATATAGAAATTGGTAAGGAAAAAATATTTATAAATAATAATTATATAATAAACTGCACAATATGAAACATGCCGGTCAGATGGACCTGACTATAGAGCATCCATAAGTCGATCATTGTAAATTGGAGCATTTACAACTTGATTATAATTATTTTTTGTGTTTTTCACAATCACAGCTGCAAATGATGAGTTATGTTGAAAAGCAACAAATTGTTTGAAAACAAAAAATAAAAAATGAAAATGATATATATAGAAAACGCAAAGATAGTCGTAAATTAAAAATAAATTAAAAATTGCAGCAGCTCGAGTGCAGTTTGCGTATCAAAGGCTTTTTGCATTGCTTTTGTTTTGTTTTTCAAATTTTTATAATTTTTTTTGCTGTTTTTATTTGTTTTTTGTTTCTTTGAGTTAACGACTTTATTTCCTTGTTGCTTAAAGAACTCTCTGGCCTGGCAAACGACAGGCTGGTAAATTAATGAGTTTAATTAGTAACACGCAGCTGAATTGGCCCCAAAAGCATCCAGCATATATATGGATATATATATATATCTATATATGATATCATTGCACGGCGTTTGCTGATGTTGCAGTGAATTTTCGGTGTTGTGCATTTTTTTTATTGCCACTTAGCTTAGTCTCTAAATTATTGTATTTTTCCTATTTTTTTTTTTAGTTTTAGCTTTTCAGGTTTTACTGCCAATGCATGTCGGTTTTGCAGGCAGCTATCACTACAATTAAATTTGTTGCACTCGCCTGCACAAAATGCATAAACAGTCGCAGTTGCAGTAGCAGTTGCATTTTGCCTTGTTGCGCCTCTGTTGGCAAAATTGACACGCAAATCGTTGGGTTTTGTTTTCGCCGAGTTATAAGAAATGTAACTCCTATATCTTTGTATTTGCTTAAGGCCGCCAACGAGGCAGAAACGAGGCAGCGCGTTTGCATTTTACGAGTTTCTGCTGCTGCGGGCTATTAAATTTGCTTCTGCACAAATTACCACTAATAAGTAAAGATAAACATCAACAACAGATAAAATAATCATAAAATATCTTTATAAAAACACCATATATATATATAATATATTGCAATGATATAAAAGTCCATAATAAACTAACTCTTATGCCAACGCCTTTAACTTTGCTAATATTAATCCGATTTTCATATTGTCTACTGTTTTGGTCACGCTTTGCTCACAAGTTTAATACTCATCTAAAATTAATGCAGTCTTAAAAATAAAAAATATTGCAATTTTTTTTTTTTTGGAAAAAAAATCATTTCAGAATAAGTTTCGAAAAAGATGTATCCTAATAGTTTGTTTTCAATCAATTGTGGATGTCAAAACTCGTATAATACGGAATCTCAAATAAGCATTTTGTGGTAATTTAATTTTGCTTCTAAAAGCCTCGAGTCATTGTTAAATGTATTTTCCACTCATCAAACTTTGCTGAAACTAAGCCGATTTTAATCTTTGATATTTTAATCAATTTATCAATTTGATAGAATCTGCATTTAAAATTTATCTATATTAAAAATTCTAAAAAAAAAAAAATTCTATATTAATTTAATTTAAAATCTCAACTTTATATTTTTCTGCTCTACATTGATTCCATTTTCAAAAAAATAAAATTTTGTTTTCCAATAATTCAATATAATCCGTTTCAGAGTAATCCAATTATGGGAATGCTTTCCTTCCGTATATGCAGATGCTTTTTGCGAGAACCGAATTTGAGCGCAGTCGACAACTGTTTGAGGCAAGTGCCACAGCCCTCGGCCGCTTTTATAGAGCTGAAAGCGCCTTGGAATGGCTTCCAATTTAAAGAAAAATTTGAATATGCGCACAATCCGTGTGCACGCGCTGACAGACTGGAAGGTGAATGTGATTTTTTATTAGGGATGGTATAAAAACAGCTGTCGTTGAACAACCCTTGGAAAAAACCACAGTAAAAAAATGTTAAAAGAGAAGTTATCAAAGGGGTAAGCTTGTTACCCCTGCTCTACCATTAGGTCACAAGTTACCCCTCTTTTTAGCGTTGCCAGCTTAAAAAGTAAATTCTATTTTAGCACACAGCATTGCCACATGACAGCAAGTGTTGTCAGCGTTGCCAGACAAGCTTGAAAGTTTTGAATTTTACATTTATTTTGTATTATTTGTGTGTAATTTTGTTTTTTTTTGTACAAGCTTCAATCATTAACGAATTTGCCAAATATGCATGTTGCTTGTTGCCAATTGCAACAATCTCCAAAGCTGTCAATCAAAATGCAAATGCTTTCAGCGATTGCCTCATTAAAAGCAGCCGTTGCCCAAGCCTCAGGAATATTTTTATAATTTACATTATTTTCCTCGGCGACACGTCGCATTGCCCACAATTAAACGGGCCGTGAGGCAACTGACATCAAGAAATCTGCCTTCAGTTGCAGTGTGATAAAAAGAGTAAAATCAAGTGAGAATATTGCTGTCGATTGTAACCGAAAGCGCAATACTCGTTCGCAGTGTAATAACAACGCAAACATTCTACAATTCTAAATTTTGAAAACATATTTTTTTCCAATTTGACCAAGAAGCTAAAAAAAACTAAAGTTTTTTTTTAATAATGCACATATAATTTAAATGGAGATTCAATTTAGAGGACAAACCATGACCAAAATGCCACCAAAGATCAGGCTTGATAAATTAATGGGGGTTATGGCAGTTGAACTATGGGAGTTATGGATGTGAGAGGTCTTTATCTGAAGCGGATATAAAACAGTATATATTCCAAATTTTATTTACAGATGGACGGACGGACATCAAGACGGATATTCCACAAAGCCAATATACTCTCTTCACTTCGTTAACAAGTATAAAAATCGGCAACAAAACAGCTTGCAACGCCTGAGTGAGTGGGGCAGGGTGAGGTAACTGGGGGCTAAGGGGGTAACAGTTGCATCTGTTCAACTGGCAAGCGGCAAGCTTTTGGCGACGCGTTGTTGTTGTTATTGTCAACGGTTTTTACACGATTTGGTCAAAAACATCAAACTGACTGAATGACTGAGTGACTGACAGCTGCCTGCCTGCCTCGAGGCTGCCACTAGCAACAACAGCAACAACAACAACAATCGACTTGTCGCCAGCTTCTGTGTCATTTCGAGTGCAGCTGTAAAAATCAGCTAAAACAATTTTTGTTTTGTTTTGTTTGTTTTGCCTTTGAATAATTTGCCAAGTTTTCTGTTGTTGCTGCTTATTAACGTAACAATAATTGCCATAGAAATCTGCATAATTATATAGAAATCACGAGGTTAGTTACTCACATTTTTCAGTTAAACGCGGTCTCTCGCATTTATAATACGTTTTTCAATTGCAAACTGAAAACAAGAAGCAGAAAAAACATTTCAAAGTTCAATTTTGGAGGTGTCATAAATACTTGCTGAAATAAAATAAACTATTTATGCCTATATATTTGCCCAAATATTTGGGTTAGAGCTTATATGATTCTAACAGATGCAAAGATTTTGAATTTTTTGAAATGCCAAAAACCTGTTGTAATTTCTAAGCTTAAGTAAATGTGTACCGAAAATAAACAAAGACATAATAGGTTAATGTTATGGATTATCGAAATCAATTTTGTTTTTTAACTTTTGAATTTTTGTCATTGAACTCTTAGCATTGATAAATTAGTTTTTTGCATAAAAAGACAGTTAGATATATTTAGCGCACATTTTCTATATTTCTGCAAGGGTATTTAATCTTCGGGATCGTAAAGACAAATGTTCCTTCTTATTTTCTATGTATTTTTCTAGCATTTAGCAAAACCTTAAATCATTTCCCCACTTTAAACAAACCCAATGAATCATTTGATGTTTAAATGCAAAAACTAAATGTTAAGAAATAAATATATGCGGTCTGGCAAAAAAAAATTACCATTTGCTGATGTTAATGCGAATGCCAATACCTTAAGTCAGGCATTAATTTTGCGGCACGTCAAATAAATTGCAGCTAAGTCAATAAAAAACGAAAAAAAAAAAAAGCCAAGTCTCGATCATCATTTAAATATGCAAGAGACGTCAAAGCTGCGGCTACTGTGCAGCAGTTGAGGGGGAGCGGGGTTGATGGGTTGCTGATGGCGGCACTTTTCAAGATTGCAAACGCCCCTCGAAGGCCACGCCCAGACGAGCCTTGAAAAGTGCATCCCAAAGTGGGTTTCGAGCTGCTTCAAAGTGTGCTGTGTGCCATATTTTGCGCTTATTAAAGATTTTTAAATACAGTAATTTCAGTGGCTTGCACAACTCAAAAATCGAAGAGCGAGCACGCCCGAAGACTGCTAATTTATCAGCGATGGATTCGTCATGGGGCAATGGGGCTAATTTTGGTACGAGAATTATGAAAAATCATGCCACTAATTGTCCCTGTCTTGTCTGGGCGAGAAATCCTTTTAAGCTGCAAACAGCTCAAGGCAATTATAATTAGCGTCTCGACGAGCGCCGCTCTCCTTAATAACAAATTGATAATTGTTTATGCACATTTATGGGCCTGCAAACTACAAAATTTATGCAAACAATTCCCATTCGCAGTGCTGCGTTGCCAATCGAATCAAATGTAATGAAATGGAAAAAAAAACATACATATTTGCTCGGCTTTGTCATTGAACTGATTGTTCGGATTGTGTTTGCATTATACACACGCTTGTTAAATCTTGCGAATGTGAATGTTGTTTTCCAAAACACATTACAAGGGGTATGAGTACCAATATATAAGATTTGTTACCCACAACATACATAAATATCTTCAAAAATATCTATAAAAGATATGGAAACAAATAATATGAAATACAAATTATATTTAAGAAATAAATCTATAACCTTATTTTAAGATCTTTACAATTATTTATATTATACATATATACCTAAAATTAAAAAAGAATAAATTAATAAATAGTATTTCTAAAAATATTTATAATAAAAATTTTTTTTAAAATATAAAATTAAATAATTTTATATAATTTTCATTTGTACAAATTTATAAGAATTTTACATACTTTTTTTTAAACAATTAAATAATATCCTAAAATACATCCTTCATTTCTACTTGAAAAATATTTTCCCAGAGAGTATTTAAAAGTCGACTATGGCTTATATCGTTTTTAACATCTTGCCGTTTGTATTGAATTATAGTCAAATGCACTTGAGAATTAACATTTGGAATGCTTTAACAACTGGCCACGTTGGCATTTAATTGAATCTGGCAACATACTTATGCAAATCCCCAGGCGCGCAGACCGGCCACCAAATGTGGCACTTGCAGCGATGCCTGACGATTTGCATAGAATGACTGAGACCGAAGGCTGAGGTTGAGGTTGATTTGCATGCACCGCCAGCGCATTGGTGGCCAGGAAATGTATCTCACGGATGCGTTTTGTATCTGATAAAGTTTGGCACATTTTTTGTGTAGGATTTTTTTTTCATTTTTAGCTGCAACACAGCTATAAATTATGATCAGCATTAAAATAATTTACAAATTAAAGAACAGAAATTACATTAAAATGAGTTTGAAATGCGCAACAAGCAAAAAGCAAAGCACAAAAAGCGGAGATGCATCCGCAAAGCCTTTCCAAGAAAGCCAGTTGGATGCTGGCCGACTGATGTTAATAAGGCGTCTCATAAATTATCAGCACAACGTGCCGACAGGGGCCCGAGGGGGGTAGCTGCCAATGCCAGTGACGAGTGCAGCTACAACTTCAGCTTCAACTTTGTCTTTGGCTTCGCTTTGCGCTCTTGTCTTGACATATGCAATGGCGCGCACAAAAAAATTTACATTGCATTTATACGGGATGTAGCTCTTAGTGATCATCATAAACATAATGACGATGTTAATGATGATGTTGATGAGGCGGCAACTGACCGTGGCTGTGAGAAGGGGGGCGGGGGCCAACAGCAACTATTAACGTGACAATTTGTGATTTGTGCCGAGGCCTGACCAGGCTCAGACTGCGACTCTTTGGTATTTAGAATTTCTTTCGAGTCGCATCCTGTTCGTCACAGTCAGTGTTGCAAACTCTTGAGGAGAGAAAAAATGCTTGTTCTTAAGCTAAAAATGCATACAGAAATACATTTTGTTAAATTAAAACTTTAATTTTAAACTTTTCAATAATTGTGGTTTAAAAACTTTATATTTCTTTATAATTTATTACAAATAAAATATAATTGGACAATATTTATATTTACTTTACTATAGGTAATAAATTAAATTATTTGAAAAATTGTATTATTTATTAATATTAAAGTTTTACTCTAAAGTATTTCATCTGACTTTTTCTATTAAGTTCAAAATAAGTGATAAAGCTAAATAAGTTTAATTAACGTATAAAATTTCTGCCTTTTTGAATTTTCTGCTGAAATTGAACATTTAAAAAAAGCCAAATATAGCATTAATCAAGCTGACTTGACAACACTGGTCACACCGGAGATGGCAACCATTGCCAAGTGCAGCTCCATTGCTGATTCTTGTTGCTGCCGACGATGACTGCATTTAGATTACGGAATTATTTAAAATATTTTATTAAATGCACACACTGAGATCTATAGCCAGCTGTGCCTGGCCTAGCGGGGTATTAATTATATAAATTATTCACAGGTATTGCGCTTAATGAATGTCCACAAAATCCTAGAAATGTTGAGCTGATGAATGGCTATTTCTTGGGCCAGTCACTAGAGCGCCATCTGGCGTGCTTTTCTTGTAATACCCATTGAGTGGGGTTGGAACTGTTCTAAAAAAGCGTAAGCAACTTTCTATGTAAGGGTTATTTATGCAAAATTGTGACCATTGGAAGTGAAAGGGTTGCAGAGCATGCGAGTTTTTTAGAAGGGTTGTTCAAGGGATAAAACTGTTTTTTAGGGCATCGTTTCAGTGTAGAAGTATCGCTTGAAGAGGAGAGTACGTCAAGAGAGAAATAACATAAAAAAAAATTGTTTCAAAGTTAAAGAAATTGTGAAAAAATCCAAAACGAAGCCTTGAAGAAAACCAATAAGAACACGTTACCATTATGCAAATGGGCCTTATTTATTGAAATTTCAACTGCGATCTATTGGAAGATTGATAAGAAAAATAATTGTACATTTATTTATATAGCCAGCTCTATTAATATATACTTTTATTGCCATAGGTACTGATTGGAAAACATGAAGTTGGAACTGTATTGAAGCTCCCTTTAAATTGGTACAGCCGAAATAGCTTTCGGTTGTATGCCTGGTATTTAAATGAGTTAAATTGGAATATTTTAACTGAACCGCTAATTTTAATAGTATATTATCTATTTTCTCAGGTTTTTTAAAGGACAAATTTTAATCAGAATTCTTAGATACTTAAAAAAGACAAATTAAGATTACGAAATATATTACTTTACTTTATCTTAATAGCGTAATCTTTCTAAAATCCCAATAAGGCATATTTTAAGCTCAACTGTTCAAATTAAGCCGCCTACACTATGTCAACACAGATTCCAATCCAAAGCTCTCTTCTGTTATGCCCCACCACGAAAAAACAACAAAGCCCAAACAAAGGGAAAACCTCACTCAATCCCATCCGAAGTCCACTCCGAATCCCAATTGGAGTTAATAAGTGGGCATTGTTTGAACACGCGCTCAAGTGAACAATTTAAATATTGTGTTAACGGCGTCAGTCACAATTTTTCGAGCCCAGAAACATAAACTTGGCCACACTTCTGTTCAAATAGTTCAGCTGATTTGAAAGCTTAGCGAGAGCATAGAAATCTGTGAGCCGCAGATCGATTTTTGGCATATCATTTCCGTTTGTCCGAATCGGAGACAGCTGAAGACAACTGAAGGCAACCTGACAAATTAGACAAATAGAAAACATGTCAAAGAACTGAGCTGCATGCTCAATTAAGCCGCTTGACAGCCGCGCAGCAACAGCAACCATAACAGCAGCAGCAGCTAAGATCAGTTGAGAGGCTTGTTTTGAGAGTGGGTGATGAACTAAGAAATACCCTGTGAGATATATGCTACGTATAAGAAATAACTAAAATATGCAAAAATCTCAGAAGTATTCAAATAACAAATGTAATATGATCATATGATTTATGATATGGAAATAACATATATAGAGTCTTCACGTATTAGCAAATATAGCAAGGATTTGAGGACAAGTGTTTTATATTATTTATTATATATCTATGTGCCTTAAAATCAGCTAATTTATCAAGATTATAGGCTATGTGTATAAGTGTATATAAACATATCTCACATAATATAGCATTTATAAAAGGTTTTTTTTATTTTTTATGTAATGCTAATAAATGCAATATTGTATATATTATATTAGATACAAATTCTAAAAATTCTTTACAGGGAAACTCTACAAATTACTGAGAGTTTCCCCAGTCCTAACTTTTTCTCAAAGAATTTTTGTGGTGTGATTTAGATAAATATTTTCTTTTACAATTATTTTTTGTATTTTTCAATTTAATTTAGATATTTGTAATGAATATTTTCGAAAATAGACTTTTATATAATTTTTTTATGTTTGGCCAAATAATATAATAAAAATAATAAAATAATAAATAATTCACTATACCCCTTACTGCCTATGTTGAGTACGTGGTATACCTTGGCTGCGCCACAAGACAAACCGAACGGAATGCCGCGTCATGTCTGCGGCTGCGTAAGACCAGAGGTTCGTGCCCCGGGCACGACGCTAATTAGAATAAAGCCGACGAGTACACTATACTATAAAAAAAAAACTGTTTGCTCATGGCTTAAACGCAATTAACAATTAACAGCCGACGGGCCTCGAAAAAAAATCAAAAACATAAAGATAGAAGCTAAAGAGAAAAAAAAACAACATTTAAATACGTTTAATTTCACAGCTCTCGCGATATCGATCGCCGAAGACAATGGAAATGGCCGAGTCATTCGGGGCCGCTGCGATCGATCGAACCGATTGTGAAAGGCGCTGAAGGTGCTGCTGCCGTGTTACAGTTGGCCCCAATAGAATTCAAACACCTCGTCGCCAGACGACCGTCCGACTGTCCAACTGTCCAGGTCTGGGCTGGTAATCAAAATCCTTTTATAGCATTTACATAGCAGCACATACAAACTAAGCAATGCCTCTGCCCATTGGCTGACCGGGGGCCAGTTTGTAATTCTTTTTTTTCTGCCAGTTACTGTACGTGTGTGTGTGCGCGTGTGGTTAGTCATTGAGACTAGCCTGGCCAAGAGTGGGCAGGGGTATTCGCCTGGTGACAGCCAACAAACACTGATCGTGGGAAAATGATCGATTTCATTGCTCTGCGATTTGGGAGAGTTGGATGCAGTTGCCGTTGCCGGTGCCGTTGGCTCCTCGGCTAGTCGGATCGTATCGCATCGCATCGTATCGGGTCTACATGACATTAAACATGCCAGCAGCAGCAGCGGACAAAACGCAATTGAAACATGTTCATAAAGCAATTTTCGACTTTTTTTTTAGCAGTTGTCGTTTTATAACATAAATTGTCTCTACTATTTAGTTTTTTTTCTCAACTATATTTTCAGGTTTTTTTGTGATTTTTTTTTTTATTTGTTGCACGTCGTTTATGAAAAGCGTCTGACAGATTGCTGCCAATTTGAGTAGAGGCCACTTTTGAATATTGATGTGTTGTAATGTGAATTGGCCGTGAATATTAGTTGGTTAACATTCACAGTAAATCGTCACAAAGGTATTTTTACAATTTTTATTTATCAATTTATAAACACATTTTATAAGACGCTTAAATTATTTAAAAAAGCATTACCTGATCGAACGAATTTGAGCTTTAAAAAGTTATAAAAATAAATAATTAGAAATAAATATATATTTATTTTTTTGTTTTACTTGTTTATCTATTTCAGTATTTTCTGTTTTTACCTGTTTAGACATAATTTTTTTTTTACTTCTTATTAGCTTCTTTTGCTACTGCCAAATACATGTTTATAATTATCGATGCTACTACTGCCAAAAAAAACTGCATCTATCGATAATATTGAGTGCTTTGGAGCTTTAACACTTTTTCAACACTGTTTTTCGCACATTTTTATGAAACGCCTTATAAAGTCAGACTGATTTTACCTTGTAATGGTATTTATATTATAATTATTGCATTTCTAATTAATTCTTAATTGCAGTCGCAGTTTTGTTTACATTTTGGCAGCTGTGTTAATTTATTGTTTTAATTAGGTTTTTATTTATTTGTATTTTTGCTTTTTATCTACTTGCTGTAAATCTCACAGTTTGCTCTATTGGCCAAAGCAATCAATTATGATATTCAATGTTTTTTCTAGTTAGCCGCAGGCAACTCGTCTAACTAATGCCAAAAACGGATTAAATGGATTAACGTGCGACGCCTTCCAGGAGCTGGCGGAAAAATGAAAAAAGTAAAACGAAAGACTGAAGCAAAAAACTTGAATTGACTTAGCGAGCTGAGTTGTCGAGTTGTGTGTGGAAAAATTATTATGCAGCTGCAATTACTCGCCAATTGTCGATGGCAACAAACACAACAAAGAAACTGTAGAGCTTAAGAGAAAAAGTTGCCGTCTAAAAGGCGATAATCCAGCGACGACGACTTCTACCGGGAATTGGGAACCGGAAAACTGGACTCTTGGAGTCTTAGTGTCTTCGGGCTGTGCTCTGAACAGACGGTTCTCCTTGGCCCCGTCTCGTTATGACCAAATGCAGCTGTCGACTAGCTGATTATTTTTATTATAATTGTGCGTTTATTGGCGTGAGTAAATGTTTTGTCCTCAAGCTTCAACTTTGTATAGATCGCCAGAGGGTAGATAGAAGAAGGTATTTGCAAACTTATAAAATTTACAGTTTTTTATCAGTTTTTATAATGCCATGTCTATCTGTTTCTATTCAAACTTGTTTTTGATATAAATATCCAATAAGAACAAAAGTTAAAAAATTGAATTTTATACATTTCCTCTATGCTTGCAAGGGTATTAAATCTTTTGCAACTTGCAGACTACTTTTCCTGCTTGCTTTTAAATTTTCTCGCTGTTCGATGAGTGCATAACATTTCATCGACCCTATCGAATAGCGTGTGTTTATTTTTGTTGCATCTTTCGCAGTTAACTGAAATTGTTGCCACTTAATTGTGCCGCCAACTGGCCGAACATTTGTGCTAATGACGACGACACCTTCCACAAGGCGATCGCCCTCCTTCTTCTCCACCTTCTTCTCCTCATCACTCCCTGCCCACCTTCTGCTCAACGCAGGCAACGTAACTCAAGCATCCCACTAATTTTTCCATATATGTCCAAGTGGTACGGCAACAGCCGCAACTGCCACAACTGCCGCAAGTGCCGCAACGGCTTTGATTTGTCGCAAACTTGGCGCTTGTTGTACAACATTTTTGCTGGCCGGCAACGAGGAGACATGAATTTTGGCCATTTCTATGGCCATTTAGCATTCAAAGACTTTGCCGACAAAATGCATAGATAATTCTTCGATTTCTTACAATCATTTCTTGTAAAATCAGACAAAGCTAAAATGGAATACAATACAATTGAATTGTCAACTTAAGTCCGAAGCAACTAATTGCAGATAAAAATTACGAAAATATGATAAATATATAATAAATAAGTGCTTAAATAGAACTTTCGTTTTAATAAACACTCGATTATTTGATATATTATTTAGATTTGTATAAATATAAAGTTATCTTTGTATATTTTAAGGAATTTCAGATCATAAATTGTTCCTACATCGAAATGAGATTAACAAATAATAAATTAATAAAGGGAAAAATATTAATATTTTTTCAAGGATATTTCAGCATCGGCACTCTCATAATAAATGTATCTATTATATCTTATTATATTTACCAAATGTCCGTTTACATCATAATTTTCATATTTAAGATATCTTTTAATTTTACGTTCTTTTAAAGCTTTAACAATCCACCTAGGCGCTTTAAAAATGTAAGTTTAAATTGGTTCCCCAATGTTACCCGTAGATAATACCCTAAATAATTGTGTCTCTATTTACAGTGAAATCATCACCTCGAGCGTAATTACTGAGACAGGTCCGAGATTAATTATTTACTGCCAACAATTGTGCTAGTTGAGACTGTTTAAATGCTACATCAATCAATTATTTCATTAACTGCAGCACAATTAAAATGATCGAATGCATCCATAATTTTCTCGCAGTGTGGATACATAATTTGCTGAAGCAACCATCTCAAAAACTGATATCGTACATGAAGAAAATTAACGAAAAGCCGCTGGCGCCAGCGTCGATAAAAAGAAACTCTTGAGAAAACTATGAAAATAATTAGTTATTGAGATGCATATCGATAAGGCTGCTGAGAAAAAGTATGCTGAAAATGTCTAAATACTGTCCGATCATTTAAGTAATTTAAAGGGGGAAAACTCAGCTATCTCAATGCACCAATCAGCGCACAAGTTTTCTATTTGAGTTTCTTTTTTTTGTTTGAGCAATTGGAAATCGTTCGGATCGTTGGGATCGCTTAGATCGCTCGGATCGTTGTTTAGTTGTTTTGCTTTGGGGCGGAGTTATGCTAATTGTGTCGAGTGTTTTTGGCGTGTTTAACGTGTACTCGACAAATCACATAGCTGCGCCTGCAACTCGTTTTGAGAGAGGGGTGAGTTTTCTTTCCTCATCGGTTTTTTTTTTTGAGTTTTGATTAACGACTACACGACTGTAAATGTTTGCTTAAAAAACAATTAAACTGGCGAATGCAGCGTTGCAAAAATAATTGAAATAATCATAATAATCACAATGCATAATCATAATCATAAACATAATAATAAACAGTCATAATAATAAAGTCTCGGGTTTTTTTCTTTTTTGCCAGGCGCACGCCAACGCCTCATTTGTAATGCTCCAGAAGCAACAGCACCTCCAGCATATACAACCCCCTCCCCACCCCCTCTCCCCACCATCCGCACCAAACACCTCCCGATGATAACTGCCTAGACTAGAGGCTAATTACATGGCCTCGGTTTTGTTTTCTTTTTGTTTTTGGTCTCGTAATACCCTTGTCGAGGGTATCATAGCAGACTTTACCATATAGCATATACATATGCATAATTTAAGTTAAGAAACCCAGCTGATTTTCTTTACATACATACATATGTATATATATAGATATAGATATAAAGGCTTGGACACCAGCTCTTGAACTTGGACACATAGGATATATGAAAAACCAGCCAGATTATACATCATATATCCAACTAAGAAACGATCGTGTAGAAAACATTCTAGGTTTGGTAAATATCTTGATTCGATTTTAAGTATATTGGCATTTAGCTTGTTTTGTGTTCTTCATATACTTGTAGATATTTAAAGATTTTTTTCTTAGATTTCAAAATTTTAATTTTAATTTTCCACTCATTTTTCCCTTTGTGAAAATATTCCACCACCGTTTCCACTCGGAAAGGTAAATTATATCAATCTTAAAAATTAATTAAATAATTTAAGTCTGCTGAAAATGAAAAAAAAAGTTACTAGCAACAGTTTTCTGAACAAACTTATTTTATATTAAAATAAATATCATTTTTTCTACCTTATACTGCTCTTAAATATTTGAGGACATTTTCATCAAGATCAGGCTACTATCTATACATCGTACATCTGCCATAATGAAACTTTTGTGTATCTGAAAGAGTATTTTTTATTCGTCAATTCATTTTCTTTTACCATATTTTTAAAGTTGCATTGCGACAATTAAAATGATTTAACTAGGTTTTTTCTGCTTGTTGTCTGGACTTTTGCATAATCTCGCGATTTGACAAACGTCGCCTTCGGGACGGAGGCTCATTAAATGTGGCAACTGGCGGCAGGTAATTGGCAACAGGTAACATGTAAGAGGTGAGAGGCAACAGCCAAGAGACAGCCCCTTTCAAATAGCTTTTAATGCGCGCATTTGAATTTCAATTTAAATGCAAAGTTCAGACGGGTTTTGGTCGGGCTTAGTCGTGCTTTTATCGGGGGCTTAGCCAAAGGCTAAAGTGCGTACAAGATTAATGAAACCTGACAACTCTAGCAATGCAATTCGCATTGCGTGTGTGGCAAGTGTGAAGTGCTGAATTTGTTATCCAACTAAAGAGCTACCCAATGTTATTAAGCTGATGGGTGTGATATGAAGGTGTATAAAGCAACCATATATCATATTCTATATGTTGTTAATCTGAGTATTTGGTGTGCTATGGGCAGTACAAATAAAGAGATTTAAGACGAAAGTTATAAGACTTTTATTAAAAAAATGTTTTGTGTATATTAATGGATTAAATCTGGATGAGATCTGAGAAATTATACAACTTAAAGTGTCGAAGAACACCATATAAATCGACAACGGATATGATATTCGGAAAGCAAAGAAATTTCTTTTTGGATATAATTTTAAAAGCCATATTTTAAAGGGAAACTGTGGAAGCTGTAGGAATATCTGGTACTAAGAAATTACCAAGCAAATGCTGATATGATATTAATAAAGTTATGTATTAAACATATTTTAAAATTTACTCAAGATGTGCTCAATATAATTTTAATAATAAAATCACTGAAGTAAAATATAAACATTGTTTTTAATGACTAAAGGAAATGAGTGCGTTTTTGTTTTGAATTTATATTGTAATTATGTGCTATCAGGTAAGTTAAAATATAAATTAAAAGTTTTTTTTTTTATATATCAGACAGCTGGCAAGCCGTTAAAATAAGAGCTTTTTCTTAATGGCTTTTAGATGTAAGTTAGAAAGAAATGCATTTACTGTCGAAAACAATAAAACTGCGTAATTTATTGCTAATTAATAAACATGAATTAAAAGCTTAAATAAAGATTCGAAATGAAATTCTTCTGAATTTGCCATGGCATGTAAATGGCCATCATCAAATCAGTCAGTTTATGTTAAACAAAACTAGCATTGGTATTAGCCATAAAGCATTTGTATCTGCAGCTGTAGCTGTTTGCTGCAAATGTATCTGTATCTGTATCTGAGAAAATGTGCGTGTCTTTGTCGCTGCGCCTGCGGCAGCTGAAGCTTCTCTCACTCGTGCTTCTCTCTGCAGTGGCTTCATGCTGCACTGGGCCCTGGCCAACCAGAACGGCCGCCTATGAAGAATTCAGCCATAAATCATGGCCATAAAGCAAGAGCTAAGCCCACGACAAGCTAGCGGTTCTTGCGACTGGCAACTTGCGGAAGCATTTTCCCCCACCTTTCCACGTTTCTACCTTTCAGCTAACCCCTAGCTATGTATAGTTTTGATTGATAATGATGTGTCAATAATGTGTTTGCAATTTTATGCTAGACGAGCGCCAACGAGCCCCGCTGAATGTGTTGAAGCGATAGGCAAAGCTACTGAAAACTTCAACTGGGAATTAAAGCTATGCAACCAAATGAAAAATGATCTTGGACTTTTCTCTGACGAGTGGGCACAACAATTTTCCCATGTTTACAAGATTAACAAATTTTTTAGTTTTTGCTGAGCTGCGGTGCCGTTTCTGAGAGCTTAAATAGAAGGGAGAGAAAGAAGGGTGCCAGCTGCCAGTGAAACGTTTACGAACACGAAAATAATCAGAACAGAGAGAGCACACCGGGTCAAAAGGTGAGGGAAACCATAACAAATGCTATGCATAAAAGATTTAGCTAGGAGCACTTGACCTTGAATGCTGCCTGTGAAAACGATAACGAATATGGTGAAAAGCAAAAATTAAAAGATTGTTAGGCTTTAAGGATATATATTATTAAAATAAAAATTTTATCATGAGCAACAAAAGTGTTGGAAAACAAAGCCAGTGAAAGGATATCAAATGAAGCACAAACTAGAACTCAGCAAAAAAAAAAAAACTTCAATTAGAGGGAAGCAAAAATGACTACTAAAGTGAATTCTACAGCTGAGAGACAAACATGCGTACGCGTCTAGGAAAGAGTAGCAGAACCTCCACATACAAAATTCAGAAAACGACGCCAAAAAATGCAACTCAATCTTAATTATTAAAGAATCTACAGCTGAGAGCCGTACGCACAGTCGAATCGAATGCCAAAAGCAGATTTCCTCTGGCCGCTGACAACAATGTCGGCAACATTTGAATGGCCAAGTTAGCAATGTCTGGAATGTTTTTGGCCAGCGCATTCAAATTGAATTTGCAACGTTGCCAACGTAGCTCGACGGTGGCCGGTGGCACAAAGCGAAAATACCGCAAAATGCAAACGACAGGCTAATAAGACCAATTGGACAGCTCGGTATGCCGTCGATCGCTGCATATGGTAAACAATTGTTGGCCACATTATTATGCACGCAGCGCCGGTTGACAGCTTCCTTAAGCACGCCGGCAAAGTCAAAAGTTGAGCCACTGAACCACTGAACCGCTAAACCACTGAGCCACAGATTTACAGAGCGAACGCTCATTCACTTAATTGCTGGCGGAATTGTGTCAGCGGATAAAATCAAAAGCCAAATCCACACAGATCGTGCGTACAGATACAGATACAGATACAGATACAGTAACAGATACAGATACAAAGGCATTGTTTGGCCAAAACAAAACTGATAGCCGACTCGACTGAGGGGACAGCTACACTGAGATGAGCTGAACTGATGCGAGCTTTGTCGAATTATTTCGTTGATTAATTGTTGATTAATTTTTGTGTGTCAACGACATCAACAACAACAATAACAACAAGAGGAAGAATTCGAACCGCATTTAAAACTTGACTCTGGACTGTAGATCAAGAACGAATGCTGAAACTGTGTAAAGGGATTTCTGGGAGAGGGTTTTTAAGACAATATATTGAACTTTTTTTTACCAAACAGAAAAAAGATTTTTATTTGCATGCAATATATTTAAAGATATTAAGATATGTATCCTGTAAAGATGCAAAAAAAAAAAATTAATTATCTTAACACTAAAATATGAATTTTTTTGTTTTTTGGAATTTATATAATTAATTTTTATTGGTTTTAAAATAAAAAAAATTGAACTGCTATAGCCCATCGATCTAGCTTTTTACATGGAATGTCTTTTGGCTTTGGATGCATTATTAAATTAATAAATCCGTTCACTAGACTATGGTTCGAACCTGAATTCTCGATGTTTAGTTCTCATATAGATAGGTCATATAGAAAACGAATTTAAAAAGCATTCTCCTTTCAGAAATTTTTTTATAACGTATTAGATCTTAAAGAACATATGGGTACATAAGACAAGCTCTCTAAATAAGCACAATTAAAATATTTCCAAATACTTTTTTTACTTTTTTAATACACTTTTTTAATACAGGAAAAATATATATATATATTATATATATATATCATCTATTTCAAGAAATTAGTTAATTGAAGTAATCAAATTTATATATTCAAAATAAAATTTTCCATTACTACAAATATCAAAAAAATAAGTTTTTCATATTAGAATGAATTGGAAATCAATGTGATGAACTGTGCCAATAGTAGCAGAGTGGAAACCAGTTTACAGTTAACACAAATCCAATTGGATAACACCTAAACTAATATCCACAGGCTGTGACAGTTAGCGTTTATGTGCAGGCGTCGATAAAGTATCTGTGAGTAGAAGCACGTACTCAGAGGCCCCCACAGAAGACAATAAGCGAGCGTAGGCTAGAAGAGCACCGCAGCATGCTAAGCGGCTGCTCCACCTCCAATTGGATTAAACACAATAACATACACACACACACACACGCGCGATAATCGTAAATTTAAATAAAGCGAAACAAGAGCTTGGACTAAGCAAAGGTGCGAGCGAGACAGGCGTCTGCTTGATTTGAATAATGCGCTGGTGTGTGTGTGTGTGTGTGTGTGTATGCGAAGCTCTACAAAGCTGGCAGCTGTCTCGCTCGCACGTGAGCGCGCCGCGCACAAACACTTGTGCAGCTTTTGTGGAACCTAAGAGAGCGCAGATCGTGAATTTGCAATAGTATGCGTGAGAGTGGCAACAAATTGGCAAAGAGAGCGCAAGTCTGGGCTCTCGCTCTCGCTGGCGAACAGGTTGCATTTGCAGCTCGCGTGTTGCATGCTCCAACGCACTAAGCAGCGACTGTGTGTGTGTGTGTGTGTGTAGATACAGATAGGCTGCACTGTATTGTTGCTGTTGTTGTTGTTGGATTGTCGCCCGCTGCATTTGCCGCCGTTTGATTATTTGCTTTTGTATCGCAAAACTTGTTGCCGCCGTTTCGCTTCGTTTTGGCTGCGCTTTTTGATCTGCGCATCTTTAAGATACTCCGTTCAGTTGAGTTTCAGTGTTTGTAACTCAAGTGCGCGCGCGCGTTACGTTTTAGCAACAACAGCAGCTCCCCCTGAATGTAGCCGGTTGCTGCTGCCCCCAGACACACACACACACACACACAATACACACCGCAAAACACCCCCTCCCTCGTCGCGTGCTTGTGCGTTGAGGTAGCTTCAGCTTCGTCCGTTTCAGTTTCAGTTTCAGTTTTGCGCTGCGCTGTGTTTGCTCTGTACTTTTTTAGCGCATTTTAACGACGGCTTTTGCGCGCATTTCGGTACCGCGTTTATCGGCCCACAAAATACGATCTTGTTCAAAAGATTCCTAAATTAAACTGTTTTTAGTGATATGCTGCGAAAACTTGAATATTATACGCAAATTATAATTGCTTCGATTTAAGCCAACAATTAGGAAAGAGTGTGCCTAAAATTTATGAAATATTTTGTGATTTGTTGTGAGTTTGGGCAAAAAGTAAACATTGTTAAGCCAAGCAGTTGGAGAAATTAAGGTAAAGCCTAATTTGTGAAAATCCTACCTTTACTATTTTAAAGAGAGAATTGAGGTTTAAAAGAAGCTTCATTTTCTTATTTAAAAAGTATTTTTATATCTTGGAACTTGATAAAGTCATCAAGCTTAGAAGTTATTTCAATATATAAAAATTATATTTTCTATAAATCAAAGAATATTTAAATTTATTTGCTTCAGTTAATAGAGGAGATTTAAGGTTTTAAATTTACTATATTGTCTAATCTAAGTGAAGCTTGGGATATCTAAATATATACTTTCATTTAAAAGAATTTTAATTTACTTAAAATATACAGAAACAAAGAAAATATTTCTGCTACACTTGCGTAAAATCTTGAAACTAATATACTAAAGTCAATGTCTAGCTTAGGATTTCTTTCAATATATGTAAAATGTGAGTTTTCTATTAAATATAGAAAATAGGACATAATATACTTCATTATTTATTCACATCAATTAATAGATATCTTGACACTTTTTTTAATTCACCAAATCATCATTTAATTGATTTTTTGAATTAATTATAGCTTATTATAGCCATTTGATTCAGCCTGAAGATGCTAGAAACTAGTTCCCAGTTTATATTTATTGTACTCTTCTGTCTCGAGTCTATAATAATTTTTGTATCTAAAAATATTTCAACATTTCCCATAATTCTATTTCATTTTATATTTTTAATTTGACCTGGTTTATTTCTTTTTCAATTATTATAAATCTATTAGTTCATAATTTATGTGTTCTTCTGAAACTAAAAATTTTGTATACCATATTATTATTGGTATAATTTGCTAAAAAAAATATGTAAGCAATTAATGTAAAGAACACCCGAAAACTTAATAAATTTTTTGATATTGCTAAAATACAATCTGCATATTCCGTTATACAAATCTTATACAAACACATTTATTTGGATATCAATACCAAAGCCTTAAATAATGTTTGTATATTGTATCGAATAGCTATGTTAAAGCATCTGCAGATTGTACAAATCTTAAATAAATTTCACCAGAAATCACAGTATGTATTACAGGGCTAACTTTACGAAAGCAAAATATATATATACATGTATATAAATTGCCATATGCCAAGTGCCAAATTGTTTATCAGCGAATCGTAGGCAAAACTATATCAAATTTTAAAGAAATCCACAACGCAGATGGGAACCACTTGTCAAGGGTGGAATGAATAAAACAGGGTATGCAATAAGTCTAGTGTAAACAGTGAAGTTAACACTAGTCGCACAAATGTTGAATTGCTTTCGCAATGCGGCACCAGTGGCACCAATAAGCAACCACAGCGCCCAGCACCCAGCACCCCCAGCGCTTGATAAATAATATTGAAATTGAAATAAATACAATAAACAAAAAAATATAAAAAAAAAAATGGGTAAGCAAAAAAAAAGGAAAAAAATCGATCGATTTACACTTTAAATATTGCCGTCGTCGTCTTCGGCTTGTTTAATGTAAATATGGCATAAATATATATATGTGTGCATATATGCACTCAGAGAAAAACAAGATGGCATTTTATATTTAAGATATTATTATTTTTTGTTTTTTTAATTTTAAAAATTACCAATAATAACACTTGATTTTACAATAGAAGATTAATATTCCATAAATAAGAAAAAATACTTGATATAAGTACAAAAATGTAAGGTTTCTTAGATTAAATACTGAAATTATCTCTTCTATACATACATTTTGGGTTAAAAAAATCGTTCTTGAAATACGAACTTTGTGCAACAGTTCTGAGAATTGGTCCATTTTCTCTAAGTGTATATGTATTTATATGTTTACTGATAAGCTGCCTTCGATTTGTTTTATTAGCATAACACTTGTGCGGCTCAGCGAAGATACAACCGCAGCTACAGATACAGATACGTATAAAAAGTGCAAGGCACTGCCAAGTATCTGTATCTGTATTTTGTTGTATCTTGTAGCGACAAGTTGACAGCGTACTGCATTTCCTTACCTTATTCAAATGCCGTTAACTGCGCCGCATACAGATACGGCCACAGCTACAGATACATTTGTCGATACAGCTACAGCTACAGATACAGATACAGATACAGATACCAGGCCATTTGCTGTAACGATCGAGTGATTGATTATTTTACTGCTTGTTTGTTTGCACAATAATAAATATTTGTCGCACTCGCAACGCTTCTTTCTTTCTTTGCCTGCTGCTTAGCCTAATTAGATAAAAATGGTACCGCGCTTTATATGTATGCCACACGTTGCAAGTCTCCGTCTTCGTCTTCTTTATCTTGCTTTCTTTCTTTTTTTTTTACCATTTACCATATTCGGTCGCTCTGCATGTACATGAACTGATTAGCCAGACGAGCCAGCAACAGGCGACAACAGCCAAACACAGCGACAAGTTGAGACTTATTGGAATATATTCATGTATCTGTATCTATAGCTATAGCTGTCGATGTAGCTGTAGCTGTGGCTGCAGACAATTGCGTCGAAGCTGTTTAAAGAAATGAGTTCAATTTGTTTGCCATGCGCTGATAAGGCACCTCAGGCACCTACCTCTCTGTCAATTAGGAGGCATGTGCTGCCGGGGGGTTGGGAGCACCAGATAATGCCTTACCTTACAGAAAAGCAGCCAAATGCGTTAACACAAACGCTTTGCATATCATCGCTGACGTTTATAATAGAAAAGAGAAACAAATCGAATCGAAACCAATTGACACTTGAAAAACAAAATAATCAGTTGAAAGGCGACACTTGGCAATAGAATAGATGTGTGCTAAGGCGACCTAAGAATGCCCTATTAAAAAAATTGTATATTAAATTTATTATTATAGATTATATTATTATATTATATAAAGACATCTTTTGGTATCACACACATGAGGGTCATTTTGTTTTTATATGACAGCAAGTTTTTTATAGTCTGAACCCATTGAAAATGGTTTTGTGCAAATGTCGTCTGTATGAACCCAGCGATCTCGGAAACTACAAAAGCTAGAAACCTAAACTAGTCGACTATAGATTCTCCTAATCCATACGCAGTACAAGTTCATCTTTTTTATTCGATATCTTGCTCCGTTTCATTGTTATCGATAAGAATCGATTTTAAGACTTGGTTTGCTTGGCATATCTCAGAGACTATAAGAATTCGTGCGTTTGTGTGTGTGTGTATGTGTGACTTTGTGAATGTGTTTATGAATGCAAAGAGCTTAAAACGTATGTAACGACAGCTCGCCGCTGGGTTCAGGGTATCTCCTAGTCGGGGACGCCCGACTAGAACCATCTTACTTGTTTTTACATTTTTTTCTCAAAAAACAAATATAAATTAAATATGTACATATATATAAAAAATATATATATATTAAATATCAAAACGAATTCTAGTCTATTCAAAGTTACCCATCCCATATTTACATACACGAGCTAAGGTAAATTGACGATTAGTAAACCATAGATACACTTTCATATCGGGTCAGTGCCTTATCGATATGTGCTCGCTGCAAATTCAAAGTTATGCTTTGTAATTTGAATATGATTCACAACATTTATAAAAAGTAGATTTGTCAGCAATTCCGTCATTCAACTGGCGACAAATTTGATAAGCCGCATGTGCGCACACAAATACATGAACAAATGTGAGGTGCGAATATGTGTGTTCATAGATTTCTAGCTTAAGATAAGCTAATTTTTAAAATTCACCTCGCCTCGTGCTTGAAGCAACAAAAAAGAATGAAAGATACGAATGTTAAATTATCTAAAACACTCGCGTAATCATTTTGTATTTCATTTCTTACTCACACTCCCCGCATCCCACCTAATCGGAAGCAAGAAGTAAGAACAGCTATGAGTGCTATGAGTACTATTTGTTTTTGGTGTACCTCTTCTGATTAGAATTTATTAAATTCACCTGATTTCTGCACTTCAACTCGATTTCCAGGAATTTCTATTCGCTTTTTTTGTTGGGGTAAACAAACTTGTATGGGCTGATGCTAATGTTGGTCCGATCAAAGTGCGAAATTTGACTATATGTCGATTTTGTGCCAAAAGGGGGCGTACCTCCACTCTACTCTTTATTGGCAACTCCCAGTTGTTGAAACGATTTTTTGGGCAAGGTTAGGACCATGAACTACATGAACGCAAACGATTTTGATAATGGAATGAAGCAAAACTAAAGTATGGGCTAATGTGCAGAGTTCTCTGAAAGGTTTTTTTTTGTAAATTGTAATATTGAATACCAAACTGTGCAGAAATTTCAAACAGTCAAACTTAGTTTTAAGTTTATTGATTTATTTTGTTTTTAAATTTTTTATAATTATTTTTTTTTAGTTTTCAGATTAGCTAATGTAATTCCCAAAGATTTAAGCAACTAACTAAAATGCTTGCCTCATGTATCAAACAGGCTCTCGAAGATTGCGATTATATACTTGATAATATTCAAGATAATCTAAGGTTTTTTTTTCCTATTTTCTTCTAACATAGTTCTGTGAAATTAACTTTAACACATTTGTTTTTTAACTAAAAACAATTTAATTTGATTTTGCTGCTGCGATTGCCGTTAGGCAAAATTTTGTTGAAAAGATTTATTAAACATTTCACAATCCACTTGAACTTTGCACCCACAATATGTTGTTTGTTTCGGATGGTTTCCCCTTTTTCCAACTTGGAGCACTCATTCATAAGGTTCTTGAGTGTGGTTTATGTCTATAAGTGGTTGTACCTCGTGATTATCATTTATTGCCCAAGGTGTTTTCTTGGAAACTGACTTCAATAAATTTAGTAATAACAATTAGAAAACTGTCACAAATTGGCATGCGGGAAAAATAAAAACACACACACAATGAGTGCCATTCATTAGTCAATTAGCTGTACAGTCGAGTCTGAACAGACTTTGGCGCGATCGCCCAGCGGGTCTCTGTGCTATCATGTGAGACCAGTGTGCGATATCGCATGGAAATGAGTCAATCAATAATGATCACAATCACGATAAAGATTACGATCATAATAATGCAGGTGTCACAAAATAATATAAACGGAAACACAGAGAGAGGATGTTGATACTTTGTACTTTGGTACTTTTGGTACTTTTCTGATAAGATTTATGTACCTAAACTAATTACATATTTCTAATTTTATGATTTTTAATCAGGCGTTATTTATACCCTATTTAAAAAAATATAAGAATATATATATACATATAGATTTAAGTGCTGCTTATGATTGTTTAAACATAATGAAAAGAAAGAAGAAACTTTGAAAAAATATAATTAATCACATGTGAATATAAAAAAATTATAAAAAATATACAAGCTTTATGGAATTAATTTAAATAATCATTTCTGTATATCAAAAATTGTTATTGAGTATCTTTTAATTTTGGTTGGGCCAATCGGTAGTTTGTTTATTAAGTAGCTCTTAAGCTGCACGCACTGCAAATGGGTTAATTTGTCTTAGTTCATAAGTCAGAATTGTTTCATGCCCCATTGCGGGCTTGCTAAGTCCCCATAAGTACGAGTAGGGGAGGGGGAGTGGGCGGGGTACACGCACTGGCACTTAACGAATGGGGCGCCAAATGGGGGCGCTGTCCCATTATTCATGGGGCCCAACGCCAAGAGAGATTTACGTATTGTGACATATATCGATTGGCGCTAGCTGCCAACCTCCAATGTTTGGCTATGCATTAAAAATAATTAATTTTTTAATATTTATTTATATTTCAGGCTAAACTTCAATTAGCATTTTAAGTCGCAACACTAAAAATATGCGCAAGTATTTCTATTTATTGTCATTTATATAATTAACAAGAAAAATATGCCCTAAGCTCCCAACCAAATGTATCACCCTGACCAAAAAATACAAATATATAAAAAATAAATATATATGCATACATACACATATATATATATATATATATGTATTTACTTGCCCTGAACTCTCATAGGCCCCCAACTCGTTGAAGGCTGTTGTCACGCTCCACAATCGCTCAATATGCTCTTTGCTATTTGTATACCTGTCCATGCATCTTATCAATATTTACATATAACTATGGACACAAGTGTATGTGTGTGTGCCATACAATTTACGCTATAAATTTATGGTAAACTCTCAAGGCAAATGCATGTCATAGAAATACAGTAGTCAACGGCTAAGGTGCGCCAATTATCATTAGTTATTGGTAATTGGGTGGGTTTAATGCATAGATCATTTTATACTACGATTCATTTGCAATACGATTCCATTTTAAAAGGGCAAAATACCTAATTAAATTTATTTCACTTTAAATTAAATTTTATGCTTTTGCACATAAGCAACTGGCTTTCTGTTAAAATTATATTTATGCTATATTAAAATGAATAAATGATTCTTGAAGTGTATAACAATAATCAATAATATAGCATGTTGTTTAGTTAAAATATTTAACGTACATATTCTTAACATTAAAATGCTAATAGTTTATGTGATCAAAATAATATCTGTTCCACTTTTTATTTAACAAAGTAATAACTTTGCCATTAACACAAAGTATTCATTCATAAGAACAACAATTTCAAAAGCTGAATAATGTTCACATAAAGCATACTAAATTTGAAATTTAAGTTCATTGGGAATTTCTTAAAATATTTCCACTACTCAAACAGTAAACTCTATTAACAGTTCGTTCCCATTGCGGACCAAAAAAAAATATCATAATGCTCTTAAAGTTGGGGTTAAACTAGTTAAATTGTAGAAATCTAATATAGAAATGGGCCAAGTCATGCACAACATTTCCGCTGCAGTTCCCCCCGAGCTCAAAGTCAACCTCAACCCAGATTCATATATGATTCTACTAGAGAGAACAGAGCTCTTCCTTCCTTTTTCTGCAATAATGGAACATGACTTGGGGGCAGCGTTTTGGACACATTTAAATGGTATTAACAATTATGCGCGTTAATGTCGATACAAGAATGGAAATTTGTTGCTGGGCGAGCTGTGTTTATTGTGTGATTATTTTTTATTTTTATACGATTACAGTCTGGCTGTTGCCGACTGCCCCCTCTTTCCCTTCACTTGCCTTTCCACTGTCAGCTACTGTTTGACGGCTTTTTGTTCGTGTTTTGTAGCTTAAATGGTCAAAAACATCAGGTAGATGACTTGTAATTATAATGCCGGTCGGTGCTGCCCAGTTTCATGTCGCGTTGAGGACTTTAATGCGTCTAAAATTGTGCGTAGTTGCCACATCAATTAAAACACATGGAGAAATTGATTAAATATCCAAAATTGCCATGTAGATATAAAAAGACACTCAAAAAAACGTGTGAGCGAATTTCTGTATTTTATCAGCATATTTTTTAATGATTTATATCAGTTAAGTTACTAAAATATTTGAGACACTGAGAAAAATTGAAGAATTAAAGTATATTTTAGTGGATTTATTAAATCTAAAATCTTTCTAAATCATGTTGCTATATCGGTGAAGATAATTTAAGTTGTCATATGAACAGAGACATTATCAATGAGAATTTTAAGAGATTAAATAACGTAGTATTTGTACTGTGTTACCATTTCGGTTAACTTGCAGATATAAGTATGGGGTCTAAAACTTATCAATTAAGTCAATTTCATTATTATTATTTTATTTATATAGATATCCATAGTCAAAATCGATTCTATTATGTTGACTACGTCAACCGTTTCTTGCTGTGTATATTTAGACCAGAACGGTTTCTGTATTCTTGTTGCCTCATACTCGGTACTCGAGTACTTTTTGACTCTTTGGGCGATTATGTATATTTTAGTTCAATTGCCTTGCTTCGCAGCTACCTCAAATTCAGCTTCTCCAATACCCCCTACCTCTCCACCCCTTTCTGCGCCCTAAAACTGCGATGATTAGGCGTTTTCTGATTATAATTTGGCGCAAAGTCATGTTATGTTGTTGTTGTTGCTGTTCTGGTGAAAATATGAAATGAGTCGCGATCTGCGACTTATGTTTTGGGCCGAAAAACACACACAGAAATTGAACTAATTAAAATGACAAAAAGTTGACTGAGATGATTAGCTGAAGCTTCGCGGCCATTGGGTGTGTTCACATGTCCATCAAACTTGGCGCGTTGCGATGAGTTTGCATAAATTGCATATTTCAGCTGTGATTAGTTGTGATTTTTTTTCAATACCCTGTTAATATTACAAAAGGGTATCTTGAAGAATATACTGCAGTCGGTACATAAACTGTTAATAGGCAATGATTATTTGTGGCATATTCGTAATACCCTGTCAGAACACATTGTATATTATTTAGAAGCTTTAAAAAGAGAAAGACCCATGGGAAAAATATCTATATCTAAGTATATATTTACTGTTGATAAGTTATAATAATTTATACGCTTTCAATTTCACATATTTAGGATTAATATAATATATATAATAAGGAAGTAGACATTTTTGCGATCCATAAAGGTATACAAGAGCATAAATTGGTTTTATAATTATTTGTAATTTTTCTTTTTGCAATATAAAAAATTATCAAAAGGCTATTAAATAGAAGTAGACTTACCCAACTTTGTAACTAGCCTTTAATTTATTTTTCCATTTATTTTTTAATCTCTGAAACCATAAGAGAAAAATATGAAAATACAGTATAAATATATTAAGCTTTCTTGCCTATATATATAAACTTAATAAAAACTTAAGTGTTATTCAATATTGTATGTTTGAAAAAAGTTATTTCGATTCATACAAAGGGTATGTGCTAGTAAATCATTTAGAGTTAAAGCATATTTAATTCATAAACATTTTTTTGTACACTCTTTAAATGCTCGTAAGATGAAAATGTGCCTGAAAACTTTTAAGGTATTTAAATCATTTAATTGTACAGGTCAGCAGCGGTAGTAGGGTAGCTAGAGCTATATATATGCTATGTCGCAGCACTTGACAAGCCGAAAATAATTAATATCTTTTACTTATTGCAGACGTTGCCAATTGACCAAATTGTGAACTTGTGAACCTATCGCAAGGACTGGGCAAGGAAGTTAAAGTTAAGTCGACTTGTTTAAAGAGAAGTGAAACGTGTTCGGTATCTATGTATATGTTGTCTGTGCTGCTGCTGTCACAGTTAGCTGTAAACATTGATTATGCCATTGTTGCTAGCGAACTACTATCAGCAGCAACAGCAACAGCAGCAACATCGACAGCAACAGCAGTTTGCCAGGGCTGCCAGCATTAACGGCATGTTACTTGAATACAAAAACGCTTGCAACACAAATCAAAGCAGCAGCAGCAGCGGCAGCGGCAGCGGCAGCGGCAGTCACAACAGCAGCAGCAGCAGCAGTCGACAGCTGGACAAAGCGGAAGCACTAACAATGTCAACGCCAACAACAACAACCAAATACAAAATCAATGGCGATGCCGCAGACAGCGCCGCAGCAGCTACACTGCTCTATCATCATCATCATCAGCAGCAGCAGCAGCAGCAGCAACATCATCATCATCACCATCATCACCACCATCATCAGCAACAACAGCAATTGCTGCTGCAACAGCAGCTGCTGCAGCAACATGTTGCCGGGAGCACACCGCTGCAACAGCTGAGCAATTTGTTTGGCCAACATTTGCCTACGCACAGTCTGCAGCATTTGATAACCGCCGAGTACTGGCAGCAACGTTGCCCCAACGCGGCGGCAGCAGCGACAATTAAAAGCGAGCCAACAACTCAATCGCCAGCGCCATCGCCAACACCAACGCCAACAGCAACAGCAGCAACAGCAGCGGCAACAACAAGCCTTGCAGATGCCGCATCCGTGTTCGACTTCACGCGGCAGCAGCACGTCAATTTTGCCGCCTCATTAGTCGCATTACAACAAAATGATGCAGCGCCCGAGGCGACAGCAGCAGCACAAGCACAGGCGCAAGCACATGCAACAACAACAGCAACATCGCAGCCAGCATCAGCAGCAACATCGCCGGCGCCAGCAACAAGCGAAGCCAATGATGACGAAGACATCGACGACGACAACATGCAAAATGCAGGCGGTAAGTTTTGATGTTGATTTCTACATATGTACACACATTTAAACACATATGGATATACCCTTGAATACATGCGAAAATTTTTGAGACTTATGCGAGATGTGTTTGAAAAGTTGACGAAAACTTTACGCTTTTCGTTTGATAAAATTTTCATAAAATTAGTTAAATATATTTATATTTAATTAAATGTAGCTTTAATACAGTGGTCATAATTTGGCGCTACACTCGAACTTACGTCAACTCAAAACGTTGTCAAAGGTTGTTCGGCCAGGTTTGAAATTTAATGACTTGAGAAAAAAGTTCTTTTCTCAAAGAGGTTTTTTTGAATTCCTAAACTCTTAAATATTATAATTTTCTCTGAGTGTATTTTGTTTTGCATTTTAGGTAATTTTCCTCCATATTCATTTTTGCATATTTCTCCCTCTTTTTCCATTTTAGTCTTTCTCTCTCTCTCTCCCAGAACTCAATCTTTGACTACATTCGCTCTCTAACTATCTCTCTCGCTTTTTTCTCACTTTTTTTTAATTTGTCACTCTTTATTTTTTCTTCCTTGTTATCTCTCTTATTCTCTTTAACTATCTTTTAATTTTTTTTCTTTTTATCTCACACTTTCATACTCTTTTTCTCATTTTCTTTTAGTCTTTATCTTTCCCATTCTCATTCTTTCTCTAACTGTTTCTTAGTCCCTTTCCTCATTTCTCGCTCTTTTTCCCAATCTCGCACTCTCTCTTTCTCACTCTTGCTCACTCTCCATTTCTATCTCTTCCCTTCATTTTTATTTCCTCACCTCCTTTCATTTACCTTTTGACATGAACTTTAACATGTGCATTGTAGTTTTCTTTTAACCTTAACTTAATTTTTCGGGCTTATTGCAGTCTCATTTCCATTTCCTGTCTGATCACGCTCCTGTTTTTAAAAAAAGCTGCTCTTTTGATTTATTATGCGGCCTTTAGCTTCATTCATAAATGAAACTACAAACCCGCAAAGTCTTCCCTCCATCCCGCACACGTCTTCACCTGTGGCTCTCTTTCGTGTCATCTGCGGCTCGAACTCATTTTCATAGTTATCATTAGGCTCATCAGACACGTTGCTGCTGCTGTTGCACTTCCGTCTCTCGGCCCTTCATCTGGAACATCATTATTATCATTTCATGATTTTAGTGTTGGCCGCCAACGCGCCCATTGCCATTGCCATTGCCATTGCGATGGGGATTGTGATTGTGATTGCCTGGCGCAGTCGTCAGCCAATCGTCTGCTCGACTTCTGTTTCCTCTTTCTCTCTGAATTTCTTCACGAAATTATTACCTATGTCTGCACGCAATATGTTTGTTGGTTTAGGCCAGCCGGTGAGGAGCTCCGCTGACATGGCATCGCATGCATAATACGAGCATTCTACGGCCACGTTTTGAATATTTGTTGTGCCTCTGATAAATGACTTGATTGTTGACGGACACCACCAAAACACACACAGACACAAATTTACATAGCACAACATGCCGCGAGGTGTTTCGGAAACGAACTCAGGAAATGATATCATTTAAATAAATATCGCATGTCTCCCATAACTATATATATATATATACATAAATATATAGAGCGATAAAAATCGTATCGTTATGTAAATTTAATTGTTGCTTAAGGGCCATAAACAATTTGCAATTCCCTCCTCCCTCAGATTTTATGAGCATCAATTAAAACTAAGTTAAATTCAGTTCACGTTTTTATTTGCTGCTCAGACGATTTTTAATGAAGAAATATAATTCAATGTCAATTCCCCTTCGTTAACAGAGACATACTATGCAACCTACATTTTCTGACAGTTGTACAAGCATATCTTTGATCTATTAAAATTTGATAAAGGGTATTTTAAAGTTGGGCGAACAGAGGGAGACGTGTTTGACACTATATATACTGTTTTGTAAAAAATAGCAGTACATTAAAATATATAACCTAGTCATGTGGCAAATAGCCTTTCTTTGAGATTTTCATTCACTTAAGATGGGCTCTTCTTATCAGATTTGTAAATTTCTAAGTGTCGCCAATTTTTAAGTATTTTCTGTCATTCTCTCCCCTTTAATCTACTTATCTCTCTTACTTTCTTTTTCTATTATTCCCTGTCACTTACGCACTCTCTCCCCTTCTCTCCGTCCCAACCTCTTAGCAATCGCCTTTCTATGAGATTCTCATGATTTCAAGTAACATTGCTTCCTCACATTTCAATATCTCCAATTATTTCAATTTAATTATTTATTATTTATTTTTAAACTCATTTCATGGAATTATTGCACTTTCTCCATTAAAATCATAAATTACAATAATACAAAATTCCAAAAAATATTAAAAAAAAAGGCCAATTGAGCCCATGCTAATTATCATGTCAGTGTCGTTGTCGAAGGGGGGAGTCGGACTTGGCGAGGGTAAAAAGACCTCTTTGTATCTATTGAATAGCGAATCATTAATAACTAACCGTAAAACTGTTATAATCACGTCAAGAGGTGTTGGCTCCGGCACGGCCTAGCCCAGCCTCTGTGAAGCCCCTGAATGTGGCATGCAAAAGGTGTCAAAAGTGCCCCCCACCCCTCAGCAACATCTAACAAATTGCCAGAGCTGTAAGCACGTGGATAATTGATGAGCAACGCTGCGGCAGCCACTGCACCCATCGGAGGCAGCTTTGGAGCTCTGAAGCTGTCAGCTGGGAGCGCACCTCAACCATTTGGCATTTAGCATAATTTTCAAGTGCTCTCGAGGGGGGAGGTGGGGAGCCCCCTCTAAGCCATAATTATGCCAGTTGTATAGACGGCAGACTTCAAACTAATTTGAATATAATTTCATAGAAAATTGCTGACCCACCCCCCTGCCCCATTCGGTTATTTATTGCTTAATCCTTGTGGTTTTCGGAAAGATAGTGAAGGGGAGGAAGAGGGAGTGAAAGATGAACTCGTGCCTTTTATGCAAATTATTTTTTAATAACCCATTTCAAAGCTGAATTCTTGTTGAGTCTCTTTTCACTTCTGACTCTCTTTTGTTCAACACTCGCCACTGATTGCTGTCTGAGGTACGAGTCTCCCATCTTCCAGTGTCCCAGCTCCCCACTCTCTTGTCCCCAGTCTGCCGTCTATTGTCTGATTGTCTGTTCGCCTGACAGACAGACTGCAGCCGATGCGGCTGACGCCTTTGACGCGGGGCCCATTCGTCGCTTTTATGATTTGATTATTATTCAAAATGATAAATGAAGATGAGCCCCACGTTTCGCAGAGTGCAGTAGCACTTGGAAATCATCAGCAGCTGAGGCTCGACTGATAATAATGCTACCTGAAGTCCATTGTGAATTGTTCAGAGTGTAACGGATATCATCGTCAAGGTAAACAGCTACACAAGTAATTTATTAAATAAAACAAATTTGTGGATACAAAAAAAATACAAAAAACAAATATATAGTACATGCATCTATATAAAGTTAAAATAAATTATGCTGATCAAGAATATATAAACTTTATGGCATCGAAAATCACTCCTTCCATAAGTTACACAGTTATTGAAAATATAATAATGGGCTCTGTAAAGGCTTATATAAAGTTTTCCGCTTAAAAATAAATATGAATAATTTCCCACATACACAATATACCAAGGCATAAAAAAGATAACCACTTAAAAATAAATAAATTAAATAAATATGCCACAAATATGTAAACAAAAAAATTATTTAAAAAAAATTATAACAACTAAGAAGATTTAAAATATGTCCAGGTTGAATGTAAAAAAATCATATATAAATAGGCAGGGCTATAGTGTAAATGTACCATATATATTATTCAACATTTCCAATACATTATTATTATATATCTTAGCCTGTGTTTCCCATACGAATATTGGTTTTTACAATTGCTGACAATATGTTATTATTGCATTATGCAATACGAGTGCACACCCTGCATTTACAGCTAGTTGTCATTTAGCCAAAGCATGCATGATGTTTAGGTTTGAAGCCCTTTAAGTGCAACTCCCACACATAAAAAAACCCTCCTCAAAATTTATTTGTTTGCCAAAAACAAGACAACTTTCCCATGAGGCCAAAAAGAAAAAATTCCCAAGGCCCAAAGCCTAAGCATGCATAATTTTAATTTATTTGTAGCACAACAACAACAACAACAACAACAACAACAACAACAACAAATGGCCAACTAATAAAAATAAAAAGCAAAACTGAAGCAGGCCAAAACGTTGCCAGTGAATATTTATGGAAAATACCTTCGGGGCGGAGCTCCCGAATTGCGAAAACGTTGATCAAATTTTGCCAGATAAGAGCGAGAGAAGAGGAAGAGGAAGGCGAAGAAGATGCAGACGAAGACGAGCCAAAGTTGAGGAGCAGACGCTGTTGCTGATGGTTATGGCTAAAAGCAAAGAGCCAAGAGCCAGCGCTTGCATGCATATGAGCTGGAGCTCGAGCTCAAGCTGGAGCTGGCAGTCGTAGCTGGAAGTCCAAGTAGGAGTCGGAATCGGAGTCGGAGCAGAGTCCGAGGCTGCGGCATCATCAGCGACTCCGCGCGGGCTGCCTTACAACGTCATCAGTTTTTGTAGGCGTTGCCAAAGAGCAACCGCAGCAGCAGCAGCGGCAGCGGCAGCAAACTGTGGGAACTCATGTTGCATGCTGCACACATACAACACCCGCGCCCCTACAACCCCCCCTCTGTGGCTCCCCCCATCCATGTCATATCGTGCCGCTGAAATCTGCATTTTGGCCAGAGTTTGCGACTCGTTTGCATTTCTTTTAGCCAGGCCCAGGCCTGAGATTGGCTCCGCGTAATCTCTGCGCCAGCTCAAACTTGAACTTGACTCGGCTGCACTTGATGAATGCGGTCGCAGTCGCTGCAGCTGCTGCTGCTGCTGCTGTGGCAACTTGACGGTAGTCGTGCTTTGGTTATAAAAATTGAAGCCGCCATTAAATTCTGACAGTTGTCAGGCTCAGTCGACGACTCGGGTTTCAGCTTAAGTAGGGGGCCACTTGTCTCCTCTCTCCTCTCTCCTTCTCCCTCTCGCTCGCTCTCTCTCCGTCTTAATGGCTGCTGTGCCTGGGCAATGGCTGTTGTTGAACTGGTTGCTTATGTGCTATGAATTTGCGCATTGAACTCGACTCTCGCGCTGGCAATTTGCAACTTCGGCAAATGGCCCTCAACTGGGCATTTAGCGGGATAATAGCCAAACCCAATGACAGACGATCTAACCAGAAGTACTTAGCGCTGAAAAGTTGATTATGCTTTAAGAATAGTTTAGAAGCTGTCAGAAGCCAAGCTGTGAATATGAATATGTGATTCCCAGACATGTTTTACGAAATAGAACTTAGGTGTAAATATATTATATTCAAAATAAAATAAATGATTTCCCAATTAATCCAATAAATATTCGTTTAGTTTAGTTTTCCCTTGGTAATTCTATAGATATATATTCCTTTTAAATTTAGTTCTTGATTAAATTATTAGCTCGACAAAAGGTTGACTCTGGGATAAAAATAGCAATTGAAAAGCGTATTATGAAGCATGAAACTAGCTAAAAAAAAATGTTTTTTGACATATGTATATTTATTTAATAAATTTATTTATTTTCTTTTTTCGATAGGGCTTAGAACTTAAGATGTATAAAAATAGACTTTTTTTTATCAGTTTCTGAAGAAGTTCAGATAAAGACATTAACTTTTATAAACAAATATATATTATAAAGTCAACCTTAGTCTGTTACTACTGTACCGTAAATCAGCATAAAAGTTATCACCTGCTATATCCTAAAAACGGAATGATCAATCACATTCTTTTTTTTTTGTTAAAAATTAGCCACGCAGCAGGCCATAAAGTCAATAAACTGGCGCCCAACAGCAACAACAACAATATAGAGCTAAGGAAGAAGAAGCAGAAGAGCAACAACAAGTGCTGGGACTATAACGGGGCAACCCAACACTGCGCCAGGCTTTAGCCAAAGTGTTGAAAAGTAATAAAAATGTTGGCACAATTTTATAACCGCAAAGCGAGTCGAACAAAAGAGTTGAGGGAGGAAGTCAGCTGCAAAAGGGTGAAAGGAAGGGGGGACGGAAAGGGGTAAACGGGTTCAAAGCAGACAGAACAGACAGTTGTTGTTGTTGTTGTTGTTGCTGCTCGTAAATGTCGAAGACGGCGTCATGTGGCTAAGATTGTTAGCGGGTTCCTCGAGCGGCTTCTCAAGGGTTTCTCTTTGGCGGGGCGCCTTCCCAAACGCGCTGAAGGTCACTGAGGGGCGCAGCTAAATGCTGTCAGGGTTTTGGGTTAGCTTTTGTTTTTGTTTCCTTTTAAAAGGAGCTGTGCCGCCAGCGTGGATAGCTCGGCGGCTCCCGAAATGAAATTTGTATTATGAATTCGAAATTAATACCAGGAACTGTCCAAGCAATCGCCACTGAATTTAGAGACCAGAGCATGTGTCTGTGTGTCTGTGTGTGTGAGGTGCCTCAAAAAAAAAAAAAAAACTGAAAAAGGACCGCCGCTGACCTGAGAATCCATTAATCTTTGTAGTTCAGGCAAATTGTTTATGTTGGCCAAACGTACACTCAGCGAAAAAAAAAGAAACAAGAATTTGTACGCAAGTTAAACCGAAACTCAAATATTCAAAAGTCGATCAGGAAATAGTTTTTTTCAAAAACTTTTTTTTTGCCCGAAATTGAATACAAAAAAAGACTAATTCAAATTCAACTCTTGCTTTCACACTGAAAAAAATATCATTGAGAAGGCTGCAACCTCTTAATATAATTTCTAATGAAGCATGCTGAATACTAAATTAAGGATAATTTAATAAGCAACAAGAATATTTTTCTAAGTGCAGCTAAAGACTTGAGACCAAAACTTAATTTGCGAGCTAACTGTAAAAGAGGGCAGCACTTCTAACGCCTCCTAAGCACAGCAACTGTTCTTCTTCTTGTTCTCATTTTTTGGACTTAATTGTGTACCCAGGAAACTGAACGCGATAGAGTTCGGCGAGCTAATTTGCCTACGCGCAACCTTTTGGCCAAAAGTCAATTAATTTTTGGATATTTCCCCCTGCCCGCTTCCACTCCAGAAATTGCCAGGCGCTGATAATTTCAGTAAATTTTCAGACAACATATCCGCTCGGACTTGGAAGAGTTGCCGAGACTAAAGCCTCGGACTGAGAACCGTTCGAGCTGGGCTTTAATGGCGCTGCAATTTTCATATGACAAGCAACAACAACAACAACATGGCCAGCAATTTGAATGCTTCTCTTTCTCTCTCTCTCTCTCTCTGGGCTGAAGCTTAAATTATGATTAAGTATGATCATCTGGCACTGCACCATCATATGGGGCATATATGGTGCATGGTGTATGTGGCATAATAATAATAAAAAGCGGAAATGCTAATGATAGGGTGCGTGCTCCCCAAAAAGTAGGGAGGTTGGGGGAGACGCAACCGGAGCCAAAAATGAAATAAAACATATCCTGCACCATGCCATACACACAGTACATATATAGCATCCTGGCTCACGTTCCACACAACAAATTTATAGTTCTTATTTCGGTTTTTGTGTCTTTGCGCCTCCTTTCGAAATTATTATTTATGCATATAATTTGGCCAACAGCTGCCTTTCTGTGGAAACCGGGCTGTGGCCGTTTGCCTTTTTATGAGACGTAGGCAAATTTTCGCAAAATGAAATATCACGTCTCAACTTTATTATTGCTAATTGGACTTTTGGCTCTGTGAGTCGGAGCCGATATTTAGAGCCGGCCCATGGCGCGTATGAGTTATGCTTGCAGTTAACTGGAAATGCGCGCAGCCAACGCATAAGCGCCACAAATCTCAAATCCTTAATTCGTACAACAACAAACCAACAGCAAAAAAGAAAACGTAGCACAGATTTGCCATTTTTTATGGTAAACACCGCAAACGGCTACCCCTCGCCCCATGACCAATCTGCCATCTCCAATGGCCACCAACCGCACAAATTTAACTGCCCAAACGTGACGATGTGCCGCCAATGGCCACCGGCCAATGCCAAATGCATCGGATGCACCATTTCATTACCAACTGGGCGGCTTTCATGGCCCAACTGCACTCCATTCCCAAAAAGGCCTAAAAACCAGGCTAAACAGTAGCCTGATTGAATTAGCCAAAAGGTGAATTCATCCAGATATTATTTCAAATATCTTTAATTATTTTGGGATTTTTAAAAATATTTTATATCTTATTTTATGTTAGATAATTTAGTTTTCATATGTAAAAGAAGACAAGAGTAAACTACCACCGATATTGCTGAAAAATCATTGAATTATATTTAATTTATTAAAAATTAAACTTAAAGATTTTTAAGGTTGAAACAAATTTAAACAAAAAGAAATTTTAGTTTTGGTAAAGCTTCGACAGTTTGGCATCGGGAATATATTATTTACTTATATGTCCTTTTTTATTGTTGTGTCAAAAAAGGATCCAAGAGAATTTATCTTTAATGACTGTTATCTTTTTTTTACCTAATTTAGCAAAAAAAATTCAAAAATTTGTTAATACAATTTTTTTTAATTTAAAGTGAATAAAATGTTGAACGCAGTAACAATCAAGAGCACAAACACATGAATAAAATGACATTAAATATAAAACTCCTTTTTTTCCAAGTCAAAAAGATATAATACTCGAGATACGTAAAATATTAAGCTATATTTAGGATCATTTTTTTGAAATAGTATTGCTGCTTGTAAGGATATTGTTGCCTTATAGTTAATTGAGTTTGTGAATGTATAAAATGCCATCAAACGTTAAGAAAGGCTTAGCAATTGTTTTATAGATACGAATTTAATTTAACTTTTGAGAGTCTAAAATTGTATTATGGATACGTATTTTATTACATTTTGCACGTTTGTGTTTAAAAACTAAACAGCCGGTAAGTAAGTTTGAGTCGCAATTGCAACACATAAACGCCAACAACAGCAACAGCAACAATTGCTGTACTCGGCCATAATTGAGGCTGTTGCTGGTTTCGCATCTGGCAACAGCGGGCGAAAAGTCAAAAGCTGAGCAGAGTAAAACAGCCTCAGCTGGAGTCAGGGCAAGGTGCATATTATTAAGCCAAAGGATTTATGACACTTGAACGCGGGCAGCAACAACAACAACAACAGCAGAAACAGCAACAACAACAACAAGCGAATTGAATGCATGAATGGGAAAATGAGGCGCAGCTAAAAGCAATGTTCAAGAGGCGGCCGCACGTTGGACCTGTGCCCGTTGCGGTCGCAGCAGCTACACACACCAGCAACCCCCCCTCCCCTGCCCATTCCGCCCCTCCGCTGCACCGCCTACCCGTCCAAGTCCAAGACCAAGTCATGGGAACTTTTTTGCTTTTCAAGTTTCGTACGTTTCATTTCATTTGCATGGATCGTGCGGACGTCGTACGTTCAGACTGACGACTTTGGCTGAATTGCTTGCCCTACCGCCCCTCCGCCTCCCCATCCCCCTGTTGGCCCCTCTTCGCGGCTACTTTGTGGGGCGCAGCGAGGACTCGTTGCGAGCGCGAGTCATCATCATAATCAACTGGCATGGCGGCTGCTGCTGCTGTTGTTGCTGTTGTTGCCGTTGCTTTACGCTTTGAAAGCCTATCATTATGATTATGACGAATATTACTTTTGTATATAACTTTTACGCTGCCAAAGAAAAATCGGTGTAGCACCAACAACAGCAGCAGGCGCAGCAGCAACATGTTGTTGCTGCAGATTCTTTTGCATGTTGCTGTGATTGGTTTTAATTCAGCTGGGTCTGCGCTCGTCTCGATCTACCTAACAGAAGCCTGGCCGGCATTGCTCTGTAGCCGCGGCGACCTCTTGGCCACAATGGAGGGCGTGCTGCGGCCGAGCAGCAACAACACAGCAACAACATCCACAGCAGCAACAGCAGCAGCAGCAACAGCAACAGATGCATATCTGAAATTAGTTTTGGAAACCCTTTTTGTAGCTGCTACGATCTGAGCTCTTCTGCCTGCACTAATTAGCCAAAAGAGCTGTGTCTCCCTCCCATCCTCTGCTCTCTCTTTCGCTCTGCTGATGTTTAGCTTATAACCAATACAATAAACACAATGACAACAATAACAAACACAACAACAACTATAAAGCGACGCAAATAACTTCATAAAACTGTAATTGTTATTTAACACTCCATTTGCCGCCGCTAGATGGCGCTGCGGTGCTGCCAATTGCTGCTGTTGCTGCCGTAGCAATTTCTGTCACGAGATCTCTGGCCGCTGTTGTTGTTGTTGTCTGCGTGATGAATCATGTTGCTGCTGCGACCAGTTGCCAAGCTGCCGGCATTATTAGCTGGTGTTATAAAGAGTTATTAACTGATTTTTGCACCTGAATGGCAATTGCAGACAAGCAGCAGACAATCTCAATGAGCGGCTGCTGCTGATGCTGATGTTGCTGCCGTCTGGTGATGCAACGTTTGTGGTACTTTTTCAAGAGGATAGTTGCTAACAACTATGTAAAGATAGTTTGAGGCATACCAAAATGATCAAAATGATCAAAATGCGTTAATAGAAAAATTTAATTAATATTTTTTAAATAAATAAATAATAAATAAAATTGTAACACTTGTTTTTAATATTAATTCAAGTTTTTATTACTTTTCTATCTTTCACTGATCTTAGTTTATTTTAACATCATTTTTATTTTCTTCTCATTTTTCTCTTCGATTGCTTTTAAAGACTTTCCCCTGTTTGTCTCTCATCTCTTCAACCCCTAAAGAGTCTGATTAGAAGTAAATCTTAAATTGCTAATAAGAACCCTAAGCTACGACTACCTAACGCTAGGTGGCTGTAGTCAATTTAAAGAATACAAGAAAGAGGTAAAAATAAAAAAATACTATATTACCGAAGCTTAAATACCCTTGAATTTTTCAACAAGCGATTCTTTCGAAGTCAACAACTATTCAAAAGATTAAAAATAAACTGAGTATATATTAGTGCTCATCTCTTGTACAAACTTGCTTGCAGCTATAACTTTTTAGTCTCTCCAATATTTAATCGGGAAGCTTGAAGCCCTTTTAAGTAACTGCATTCTAGAAGTAAAGCGCCAACAAAAAGAGAACCCACCCACCTGGCAATGTTCAAAAAGCACAACTAATTACAATTGACAGGCAATTGTGTCAGCCGGTGGCAGCAACAACACTCGCTCATTCAGTCAGTTCGTCAAGCCGTCTGTCTTGGCAATTAGTTAAGCCAAACGGGCAAAGAACCCAAAAAGGAGGCCAGATAGGCAGATAGGAAGGGCGGCGGCGAAATGTGCACTATAATTAAACAATTGCTAATTAGTTGCATAAGCGTAATGTGCGCCTGGCTGCCACATAAATTGCCACCTTCGACTGCGGGCCTTGGCAATGACAAGCAACGATTGCGAACAGCGCAGCCTGCCTGCCTGCCACACAGTGGTGCACGGCTCAATTGACCGTTGAGAACTTCATTTCGATATCGCAGCGGGAGGGCGGCGCATAGATTTAGCTGATTTATGGCTAGATTTGCATATTGGCTCATTGCGTGGCATTACTTTTAGCCAGCTGCGATTCGGGCTGTGTTGGCCCCTCAACGCATATCGATTGCACTCGGCATTGCGGCAAGTTCGTTGCCTCAGTCTTTCGTTTTTGCAGACGTTCTGGCCTGTTTGAGCGCTTAAGTGGCCGCCGGCAGGCAGGCAACAGCAACAGGCAGCATTACAAGTTATTTGCTAGGAAAATGCGTTAATTGAACTTTCGAGACAAACTGTAATGCTGCGTGCCACAAACGTGAACGTCGACGTCGACGTCAGCGCCAGCGTCAGCGTCGCTGTCCGCGTTGCCGTTCGCAATTGCAGTTATGAAAGCAGCGGCGCAAAATATTTGCGTATCTTTTGTTGTTTTTTCGGTCTGTTGTGCAACTAATTAGTGCACACGGGTCTGTGCACCTGTTTCTTGTTGCAATACACTAACGAAATGCGGCTAGTATTGAATATTTGCTTGACAAAGTGACATCGATTGTAAAATAAATAAATATTATATATAAAAATTGATTTTAAAAAACAAATATAAATATATAAATAACAAAAAAAACCCTCTTAAAATTAAAAAAAAAAATTCCTTTTAAGTTTTTCTTTTAATATTTTACATAATTAAATAAACGGTTTATCAATCAGTCATAAAGTAAAATTTAATTTAGAAGACTGATACTTCACGGATATGTTAAACTTTCTAATAAGTATATTCTTTCAAATAAATGTAGCTTTTATAGAGCATTCATCTTTCGTTTTGAGGCAAGTCCTTAACGATTTCTGTTGTTATTGCGATATTGTGCCGGGGAATGTATTTTGCATGCGATGGCGATGCCAAATGCTGATAAATTTTTTTATTTTATTTTTTATTAGTTTTTTTTCTGTCTTTTTTTGTAGCAATTTTCATTTGCAGCGTTGGGTGTAATATAATTTTTGCCTTTTGCTGGCATTTTTATTTCAACAATTAATTATATGTTAATCGCAGTGCATGCTAATTACCCCCACGTCGCCCTGCTGTTATATATACTTGTTGTTGTTGTTTTTGTTTCTTTAACCCTGAATGCGAATATGCGTGCAACAACAACAGCAGAAACTATTGTGCATTCAATTGAAAAATTGCAACTTTTGCTTTGCCTTCGGCCGATTTGCGTACATTTCGTGCTGGGTTGTTGTTGTTGTTGCTCCTTGCTTCCATTTAACATCAGCTGAGAGCTCGCTTAACTGTAATTTAAATGCGTCTAATTACTAATATCGGCTCGTTTATTATTGCATCGCAATGTGTGCGGTGTAATTATAGAAAATACTAAAAAAAAAAAAAAAGAAACAATTGCAATTGCAAAAATTTGCCAAGTCTATTAAAATTAAAAAACTCATAACAATATATTTGCCCACTGGAGTAAGAAAATAAACTTTAAAACAGGTGTGTAGAAAACAAAAGCAAAAGTTTAAAATCTGCGAATAGCTAAATTGTAAAGAAAAAAATTTTTTCTTGATATTTTTCTGAATAAAAATCACAAAAAAAAATGGTTTTTAAATATTAAATAAACTTCAATGCAAAATAAGTCAAGAAATCAAAACAAGACCAAACTTGAAAATCGGTCTAGTTTTGACAAAGTTATGAGAGTTATGAGAGGGGGTGTATGATATTTTCCGAAAATACTCGAAAAAAATATGTACATATTGGTAGCTTGGGTATAAATTAAGTCATTTCCATAACAGTTGCAAATACCTCAAGGTTTTTTTACAGCTGTAAAGAGGCTGCACAATGCCAGACCTAAAAGGCAATGCAACGGCATAAAAAATGTAAAAAAAAGAAATAAAATAAAAAAAGCACTCATTGAAGTTCGTGTCAACCTCAAGAAAAAAGTTACTGCTAGTAGCAACTATTTTAAATAAAATTGCAATTTGCATGTTGCCGCTGTTGTTGTTGTTATTGTTGACAATGGCGTGATGATGACGATGTCGATAACGATAACAATAACGATTATGGCTGCGCTGACATTTCTATTTCTGTGCACAATTTCAATGTCAGTTCGACTCCCAGCGCAAAAAGTTAACAAAAACTGAAGCGAGAAATAAACCAGGTTAAAACAATGCGCCCAAAGGAATGCCAGCTGCCAGGGCTTGAAGCTGCTGCAGATAGAGCTGAAGAGAGAGGGGACAGGTAGGGGAGAGGAGGGGGTTTGGCTGGCAGCCAAAGTTGTTGAGCGGCTTTTGTGGCTTTTGGCTTCGGTTTTGACATTTTGTGTCTTGTTGCCGCATTGATTTGTGCAACTTTTGTTGCCGCTTGCTTCGCATTATGATGAATGGCAAAAGAGAGGGAGAGAGGGAGAGGGCGGGCGGGAGCGATTGAAAAATCATCATAACAAGCTCGGACAATGGATGACGGCTTGATCCTTGACTTTGATCTTTAGTTGCCACACGATGCGGCAAAGTTGAAAGCATTGCTCAGCTGCTGCACGCATCAAACAGTAAAAAGCTAATTAGAGAGCTGCCGTTGCTGCTGCTGCCACTGTTGCAATTGGACTGCAACTACAGGTTGCAACCGCTCACCCCTCGATGCAGACCTAGTAAAAATTTATGAAGTGCAACGAATTGGGGCGCGCGCGCTTTGCATTCGTAAATATGCAAAAGCCAAAGCCAAAGCTGGCCAGCGGGCTTATAGTGAAGAGGGCGGGCGGCTTGGCAGGGGGTGTGTGGCAAGCATTAAATTTATTGCTTGCCTCTGCTTGTGTGTCTATAAAAAAAATTGCGTGTTGCCGCCTCGAGACGCTGGCCAAGTGCGAAATATGCGGCAAAAATACAAGAAAAAATTAAAAAATTGAAAAATTGCTAAAGCAGACAACAGAAGGGGGGAGGCAGAGGGACGTGCTTGGTATTGAAGGGGATAATATGTAATTCATATTTTAAATACAATTATTTTATGTTACTTCAGTTTTTGATTTCGTTTTTAGCATTTTTTCGATATCTCTTTTAGATGTGAATGCAAAGTGTTAAAAAAATAATAATAATAATAACAATAACAATAACAATGAGCGGCGCATTTGCAAATTGAAATTACAACAAACGTAAATTGCAATAATTGTACTAATTGTTATGGCAATTATACCGCATATAATTACCATGACTAATGCCGGGGGGTGGCAGGGGAAAGGCTGCGCAAAATGTTATGAATAATACGAATAATACAACAACAGCAGCAGCAAGAAGTACGAGTATGATAATTCCAAGTGCACTCAAGATTTATGTAAAAGCAAGAAGCGAATTTTGTACTCCTAAAAGGTGAGATTGCGGCAAATGTGAGCTAATTTATTTGGATTTCAAGCAACGTAAGCCCATTCGTGCGGGAGATCGTTAGGCAGGAAAGAAGTAGCTCTAACCTAGCAGTAACTATCGACTTTACAGTTAGAAGTACCCAAGAACTGGACAAATACTTTTTAGTGCCAACATAAAGCGCAGAAGTAAGAGTTACATACATAACATATTTAATTATAGTTAAAAACTGGTATATAAAATTAAAAAATTTTTTTTTTTAATTTTATGTTAAAAATAAATTTGTTAATAAATACAAAAAAAAATTTCGCACCATTTTTTTTTATTTTTTTTTTTATAAATTTTAAATTTATAAATTCGAAATCAATTTTTGCTTTGTTAAATTGTTAATTTTATAATAACAATTATGAATTACAATTGCAAATGTTCTTTCGATGAATACAACTTTTAGATTGTCGCTCTTATAGCGAGTGACATCTGTTGTATAATTGACTATAATTTGATGTTACATTTTATATACTGAACATTCCGTAATACATTGTCTACAAGTGCAGCTGTTCACATTATTCATTTCCATTTTCAATTAACGAATTCCATTTTCACATTTCACCATAAATCAATATTCAATCAATATTCTATAACATATCTAATCCCCCCCCGATTCCCCTCAACAATTCTGCAACCTGTCTGCATGAAATTGCACTTTCCTGCTCAGGACCTCAGGATCTTCCGACTGAACGCATTTTAAAAACACTTTCCCATGCAAATTATTCAATGATTTTGCATAAGATTGCCCTAAAGAGTCCTAAGAAGGCTGGGAAAGTGTCGATCGCTAGGGGCAAGGACGAAGGACAATGCACAATGCTGAGGCAATCACCTGCAATTGCCAGGCAACTAGCAAAAGTGAACGGCAGGTAGAGCCAAAGACTAGGACAATGCAAAAAGGAGGCGGAGGTTAAGGACGAGGACGACTTTTACTGTCGCTTGTCATTACTTACACTCGAAGGAGCTGGAACTCATTTCGCATTATCCCTATTGATGAGCGCTCATTATTATTTTTATTTCTTATTATTTCTGCACTTTGAATATGCAGCAAGGTGCGCCGGCAAAGGGACGTGGGAATGTAAACAACTCGCAAAAACTGTGCACTTCTTCTTCTGCTTCTTCTTGGCCTATTTCTTTATTTTTTGGCAAAAGATTTAACTTTGTTTTTTCCCCTCTCTCAGCTGGTAGAGCCCCTACGCTGTGCCAAGTGTAGGAGAATTTAAACGAAATTTAATTGTATTTTGGCCCAAAAGACAGGGATTGCGTATACAAAGCCGTCGCAGGAAGCTACCCTTCCCTGCATCCTGCGAGCGGATATTGAGCCAATAATTTGATTGTCTGGCCAGTTTGGGCCAGTTGTCTAGTGTTGTAATTGAAAGAATATTGTTAAAAACAAATGGAAAAGAAAAGAAGGGAAGTTTGGACATCAATCGATTTTTGTTGGCACATAAAAATGGTGGAGGAGTTGGCAGATAAATCTCTGGTGCCAGTCCCCACCACCACCATCTACGTTATGGTCTAAATTGGATAATGTGTGAATATTACGAGATGAATTTTAAAATAATGTATGCATGAAATACTTTAAAGCAAGTAGACGAGAACTAAATGAGAAAATAAAACAAGTGTTCATTCAATGGCTCCTACAAATTTGATATCAATTGGAAGTGAGATGAAAATATTTATAATAGTTTATAAGTTTTTTAAAATGTTTAAATGTCTAAAATATTTTTTAGATAAAAATACATTGCTTTAAAAAATTAAGTCTTTGATTGACAGTTTTAATTTGAAACAAAAGATCGCTAAAGTCTTTATTTCAAAGGATTTTTAAAATTTCATTTTAATTTAGTAATTTCTCTGCTTTTGCCAATGTTTAATTTATTTTATATATTTATAATAAACATATTTATGAATATAATTTAGTCTACAGTTACTATTCTCTAATCTCGGCTATTGCTCATCTTAATTTAACGGTAAAATAATATATATTTATTTAAATATCTTATTCATTAGCTCTTATTCCAAAGAGCTCTATAAATTTTAATTTAAATTTTTCCAACCCTGCTCCATATTTTAATGCACTTCAAATCCCATCCCGAAGTCAGCTGCCCCTCTTTGTGCCCATTCTGGCCAACTGACCCTGTACCCAGACAACATATAATTATGCACTTAACACATATCTTGGCTAAGCATCTAAATTAAATTTATGCAGAGAGTGCAACAAGAAGAAGAAGAGCAACAACAACAATTGCAACAACATCAACAACTTCTGTGAAAATGTAATATAAATAACAATTTTCATGTTTCAGGCCCCATTAACTTTGCTTGTTAACATTTTCAGTTAACAAATTTTTAAGTTTTTGCTGCAATAGATTTTCCACATAGCCAGACAAATATGAAGAAAAATGCGGATGAAAAATATCACAAATTTGCACAAAATGGAAAAACAGCTGAAAATGCATTTGCATGGCTTTCACTTTTGGGATGGGAAATGGGAAAAACGGGCATACGGGAAAATGGAAATTTGTCGCAAATTACTTTCACTCGGCTCGAATTACGCGGCAGGCGACGACAATCGGAAGTCGCATACTCTATTGACAGAATCCTTTCACTGTTCCCCTTTCCCCCCGTGCCCCTTTGGGTGCTCCATGTTTGCATGTCAAATTTAATTTCTATACAAATAAAGGCAGCTGCCGGACCCGCAGCCACAAGCCTTTCGACAAGCAGACAAGCAGAGTGAGAGGAAAAGTGAAAGGATGAGAGAGGATATGACGATTTGAGCGTGTGCTGTGGGGGTAGCTAGTAGGAGTAGCTGAAATATCCAGTGACTATGGAACGCCTTTAATGATGATAAATGCGCTGCCGAAGTTCCGCCACATTTAGCGACAGAAATCAGCGCCTCGCTCTAAAATTTGACAAACTCTAAAGCGACGGAGAGAGTGAGCGTTAGAAAGAGAGGGAGTGAGTGTGAACGAGTTGGCATGTGTGCTGGTAACCCTAGCACGCGGATTGGGTTACACAATAAACAAAGAGACGGGGCGCATGCGCCGCACGCTCTGCGGCAGCCTTTCGGCATGGGTTCGGCTACGGGCTCGGGATTTGGGTGCACTCAGGGATACTACGGGGAAACACTCACTAAACATATGTCAAAGGTGCGTTGAGCACGCGCTCAGTTTGCTTCTTTTTTAAATTTTTATACTCGTCCACGAAGTGAAAAGAGTATATTGGGTTTATGGAATGTCCGTCTATTGAAGCTAGAGACTTGAAACTTGGAATATATTCTCGTGTATATTCGCGTCAGAGAAAATGTTAAGATTTTTTTCAGTTTTATAGCTAGATATATACAAATTTCAAGACAGAACTCTTGAACTCCTCTAAAGATATTTTGGAGACGAGTCAACCGATAAAATCCATATCTTCCACAAGTCTACGGCTCCCACAAATTACAAAAATCGGCATTTAAAAATAGTTATTAAGAACGTATTCAACTCTTTTAAGTTGCAATGTTTTAATCAACTCATTTAATTATTATTAATGTGAACGAGTATTGCGTAATCGGTTACACCCGACTGCAACGTTCTTACTAGTTTTTTTTTAAATTTTTTATTTTTTATCGCCTTTATCCCTCGTTGCGTGATGCGCACAATGATATCTGTTCTATGCTCTAGCTATGGACATATTTCTATTCTATAGTCCTCTCTAGCCGCACCCCTTTTACCCACATGCACCTTAACGCCACGTTGCCATTTTTTATGATGCTTTGATTTGATTCATGTTTTATTTTTTTGTTTATCATTTTTAAAGCGAAGCTCATGCAAAACAGGGTTGAACAATTTTTATACTCTTTCCCATTGCTTGCCTTCATTTTTGAGCGTCCTCCACTTCCACCCCTTTAGCCCGAGTGCCAAACAGGCAGCTGCAACACAATTTCGAACGATTTTCTATTTTTATTTTTGCGCGCAATTTTTTTGCTTAACAAATACTATATAAAAAGTGGGAAAACTGATTGTTTGAAAGAGTGTATGAAATCCGCTTAAGTGACATTTTAACCTCTTGATGCGTTTTCTTTGTCAGCAAAAAAAAAGGAAAATACGTAACGTATTTTTTGAAAATGCTGTAAATTATTGATGCCTGCATAAAAACCAGTTTATTCTTGGGAAAAATCAGTTTTAAATTGTTTGAAAATGCTAGAAAATTGCAAAAATCAAAGGGCACAGAAATGTTGCGGGCTGGTGGGATCGTAAAAAGAGTTTGAGCAAAAAGAAAATGTATGGGAAAAGGCGCAATTAAAATTTCGAAAAGAATTGGGTTGATATTTACAGCCAACTATAACACATATAATAAATATATAAGCAGGGGAAAATGCAACTCCTCCATTTGCTGAGTTCACTGAGGTGCATATGGATAAATCGCACTTAACCTAAAATATAAAATATTATTATCTCATATTATCTCGAAAGAAATGCTAAGCAAACACAAAATCCGCTAATTATATTATATTAATGCGCTTAAGCGTTAGTTAAGATAATAATATACAATCTAAATTCAATTTATTCGCATTTCTTATAAGCAAACAAAAACCACGCAGCATCGCATCAGGGTTAACGCCTTCGACTTACCCCGCCCCCGCACCGCCTTTGGCAGCCCCATAATTATCGCAATTCTGCTGGAAAGCTCAACACATTTTCAGTCAATTTTCAACGTTTCGAATTCAAATAGATATAAAGATTAAACTAAGTAATATAAATTTACGCAATTCTCTTTGTTTTACTTTTGTTGCTGCCTTTATTTCAATTGCTGCTCGCATTAATAAAGCGCGACTTGGACTAAATAACTGCAATTACAAAACGCACGAAGCGCGCACAAAGCAAATGCGCACAAAAAACAACAGCAACAACAACAAACGTCACGAGCCGCTGCACCTGCGCATGCAAAACGCGTGAACGAACTGGCAGAGGTGAGAGCGAGAGAGCCTCTAAGGTGCCTGGTACGAAATTTATGCAAACGAGCAGCGAAGTGTAGAAAGGCGTGTAATGCGCGCGAGCAGAGAGAACGAGAGCAAAGGAACACAGCAGGTAGCGACGCCGACGCCGACGCCAACGCATCGCAAATTAAAAGCGCTAATTGCGTTGCGAGCGGCGTTGTGGGGGAGAGAGAGAGTATAGTATGCAAAGCCCGTCGAGATGATTGCGTGTTGGGAGCGCATTAAACAGAGCACGAGAGAGGGTCCCGCTATTTAAATGAGCACAGTGGCAAAGCTTTGAGCTTACGCCTGCACGTATGTATGTGTATGTATGTACATATATGTATGTATATGTATGTTATGCTTGGCCTAACGACTTGGACATGCATTGGGCGGGCTAATGCATAGTTGTGTGTGTGCATATGTTTGTGTGCGCGCGACAAAAGAAGAAGTTGAAGAAGCAGAAGATCAATGTGCATGCAATAAATTCAGCTTTGAACAAAAGATGCAAGTGCCAATGGGCAACAATAATCGGCAAACAAATCACAAATCACAATGCTGAGCAATCATCATTCTGTGTACGCAATGCACTGTTACAGTTAAACAGCTACACCTTGAGCCCGTTACGCAGCGGGTGCTGTCAAAGGAATAGTGATGGCAACTTATGAGAAGCGAAATAAAAGGCTAGTTTTAGAAGGGAAAATGCTAAAAGCAGCTAAATATTATTTGTTTAAAAAAGGAAAATGTTGAGATATTGCTGCTATAACACAAAATAATAAAAAATTCATAAAATTTATAATTCAATTTTTCTGCTAAGAGTATAAATAATAAAAATAAACTTTAATATTTCATTCTATATATAATATAAAATATTTTAAAAAGATTTGAATTATCTGGCAATAATAACATTTGCTTAAATTCACACTGCATGAAGTTTTTAAATTGTACACTTAAAAAAACAGCCAGATCTGGCTTAAAAATAGCTAAGCTGGTACCACTGGTCACAGAACCTGCCACTGACTGACTGACTGGCAGCCAGGACAATGGCAAAAATTGCACTTGGTTCTGGTTTGCATTGTCCTTGCGCAAGCTGCGTTTCCCACGCTGCGGCTACTGCGATTCCTGCTCAGAGTGTGTGTGTGCGGGTGTGCGTGTGTGTACACCTGGCTAAAAGGACGCATTTTGATGTTGCAGGTTGGCCTTTTGATGTGCGCTCTGTCCTTTGGTACTTAATTAAAACCCAAAACTGACATCAGATTTATGGCCCGCTCTCCCTCTCCCTCCCTCTATCCATCTCTCTCTCTCTACTATTGATTCTCGGCTATCTTTTTGGGTGGCACTTCCTCGTAATTGTTGCCACCTTCGTGCAATCAATTCCTCAATTCTTCAAAACGGTAAAGAATCTAATAATTTCATCGCTTTTGTTTGTTCTCTTTTCACTCGCTTTTCCTATTCCCGCTTCTGTTCTACAGCAATTCGTTTGCAGTTTTTTATGCCTTAGTGGCTTAGTGGCAACGGCGATCTGTGCATTTGCCGCATGTTGCATTATCCTCCTTGGCGGCGCGTCCTTCAGAAGTTCTTTTTTCGGTTCAGGTTGCGCAACAGGCTCGGCTCGGGGATTTGGCCAACGAAGCGGCAAATTGGTCAGAAATAAGCGCAAGTTAAGACAGATTTGGCAACTACTAAAAACCAAGAATTGAAAAATATGAGCGGCTAATCTAGAGATAAATTTAAAACCTCAGAATATAACAATGATTCAATTTTAAAGCGAACTTTAAGATAGTCTACAACTTAATATGATTTATTATAGATATAAAACAGAAATAAGTTAAAATTGTCATATTTTAACATGCCACTTTCTTATTAGCCACTTCGAAAAATTATAAAATAATATTTCGGCTACTTTTATCATTAAAAAATAATAATAAGAAAAATCTACGGAAACCCAAAACTTTGAGCCCAATAAAGAGCTGAAAAATTTGATTCCCTACGCTCCCTTTACAATTAACTGAAATATTATTTTTTTTAGAATAATAGAACATTTGTATAAAAAAAAAATTATTAGCCTCGTCAAAAGCATGAGAATATAATCAAAAACCGTCGATCTATTTAACCAATTAACGGTATACCAAAGAATATTTTATTTTTTATTTATCATATAATTTGCATTATTTTTCTTCATCTTTTTGTATGTCCTTCCATTCTTCTCACAGTATATACCCTCTTTAAATTCACTTTTGTCGTTAGTTGCACTTCAAACTTTTCTCAAATCAACAATTATTTCCATATGAACTGTTGCTCAAGTATCTTTTGCCTAGCAAAGAAAAATGCCAGGACACAAAGTTAATGTCCTGCCGTTATTTAAGGCAACGCTTCAACGCCTTGGCACTTTTTTTCACACACGCACACACACACACACAACAAATTTTCGTGGGGGCCACATGTTGAGCCACTTTCCGAGGCACTTCAGCCAATCCTTGGCTGATTCTTGATCCTGCTTCGGAGTTTGCGCAAGGAGTTTGGGCGAACAGCCAACCCCCGGGGGTAATATTAAAATGAAGTCCACATTACGTTTTTTTTATTATGTAAATCAACCCCTTTTTTATCAGGCGCAAGGGAGGCGTTTTTTTTTTCGGTTATTTTTTATGAGCAGCTTATTCAAATGGCGGCAGAGTCGTAAAAAAGGGTTGCTGAGATTTGACTTGGGTTTTTTTTTGTTTTTTGGTATTTTATGAGGGGTATTCATAACTGGGCTTATGTAAATGCCAACCCTTTTTAGAGATAAGAACTGCGCTTTGATTGGTGCTTACGTAATCCATGCAAATGTGGAAAATTGACTAACAAAATGGCGTCTCTTTCCCTTTCTCTCTCTCTCTCTCTCCCGCTGTCCAGTTGGCTTTAAATTTGCGACGTGTCCGAGGAACGTGGCCAAAGGCGAGTCGAGGCGGCTAACGAGCAGCGTTTTGGCCCAAACGGCGTCTGTTGACACAAATATGCGCGATGTCAGCGCAAATCACAGACAAATCAGCGCCGGATTCGCTCGCTTGGAACAGGACGAGCGGAACAATGGCAAGGACAATGCCAGCGCCAGGCTGCAGCTGCAATCAGGCGAGGCGCGACAGGAGCGGGAGGAGCAGGCGCAACTTGGCAACAATTGTGCGTACTTGTTGTTGTCGCCTTTTCACATGAAAACGGAAGCGGATCAGGAGCAGGGGGAGAGGAGCAGCAGCAGCAGCAGGAGGCAAAGCTAACACTCCTTGAACACTTTGGCAAGGCCAGCGCAAAGGATGTGCAGGACTTGGAGCAGTGTTTCAAGCGGCAGCCACAAAACGGTGAGCACACAAGTATTTCAGATTAAAGATACAAATCAGTTAAAAGATGAACTGAAAATTTAGAAATTAATTTTAAGAATTTCAAAAATAAATACCATCTGGAAAATGTGCAATGTGTATCTATAGATAACTGCATTGAGACGCAGAAAATTTAATTTTAACCGATTGTTTCTACTGGATATATATTTTTCATACATATCCTAAATAGCAGTTCACATTAAAAGTCTTATTTACTGAGTTTAGTTGGGATATCTTCAGGAACAAAAAAAAAATAGGAGACTAATTTGCATAGAAACAGTCGAACATGGCTATATTACCTCGCCTGTTGATACTGACCAAGAATATATATTTTTTATAGCTTAGCTTAAACTACATATGGACAAATATAACTCAACACATTTCCCATTTAAATCAACCCAACTCCAAATCCCTTGCTCAAAACTCGTAAATTCTGTCAAAAATTATTTTAGCGATAAAAATCGCATTTTCGTCAGCAATTTCGAGCATTTGCAAAATATATTTGCCAAGGGGGTGTTTAACACCCCTTTTTGCGTAGTGCGACAACTCACCCCGTACGTGAGGGGTGTGCGTGTGTGTTAATTAAATTTGTCCCTTATTCTAATCAGCTGTTAAGCATCTTAAGCCCAGCTACAAAAATTGCTGGAAAATTCGCTACGTAAATTAAAACCTCAAATTACCCTTAGTTTTTCATACATAAATAAAAAAAAACTTTAAAAAAATATATAAATACATATATAAATATAAATTTATTATTGAATTTTTTGGGTATATTTCATGAGTTCAAATCGGGAGCAGCTTGTCTCGTGTTTATTTTGCTTGACTATTTTTTTTGGCGCGAGTCCTGGTCCTGGTAATTATTATGCATGACGTTGTGCATCATTTTTCACAAGCCGTATTTTATTTGCCTCTTTTTACATACTCCTAGGATTCGCCCGGGATATCTCGAATAACAGTTTTGATTCGGCTTTGTTCGGTAACATGATGAAGCACCGTCGTTGACATTCAATGACGTCTAGAGTTTTATTTATGTCCTTTTTCTATTTTCTTTATTTATTATTTTTTCTCTTTTTTGGGTAAAAAACGACTCAAATCAATTGCGTTGTCTGCGCAACGTCGCTCGATAAGGAAATATCCTTAAAAAAAATACAAAAAAAAAGAAAAACAAAGAAAGGTAACGAGGCCCAGAAGAACAAGAAGCCGAAAGGAACACGTTACGGTTTACGGTATTTTGCGTGCATTTGACACCCCTCGCAAGGACACTTGGGCAGGAACTCTCTCTCAGGTAGCCCTGCTCAGAGTTCTCGCCTTCTTATCGCATATGCATATATATATATATATAAATATACTATGCGGGGCCGCTTCGCAAGTTACCAACCCCCCTTTGCCCCTCTACTTTTTTAATGCAATTTTTAGCATGGACATTTTTGTGTTTTCTTTGCCCAATTTTTTCGCTTTTGAGGGTTGGTTAGGCAACTTTTTCTTGTCAGCAATTTTTTAATTGCGTTTTTTCTTTTCCGCTATCGGTTTTTGATTTATTTTCGCCGCTCTTGAGAAATTATGCACAATTTTTAGGCTAGATTTTCCTTTTTTTTTGCTTGGATTTTCCCACGAGTTTTAAGGTAAAAAGTAAACAAAAATCAATTTTAAATCTTTTTTGCGACCTTGATTTGGCTAGAAAAAAAGTTTGTTAATAAGATGGGCGATTCCTTTTTTGAGTATATTTTTAGTTTTATTAAAAGAAAAATGTAGGGTGGGGATTAATGTAAAAATTGAAATAGGGCTTAAGTAAATAAAATACTTTAAGAAATGATATATATTTCTAAGTAGAAGTTATATTAATGTAAAAAAAAATATTTTTAATAGGTGTCATAATTTTTTTTTTAATTAAATTTAAAAAAAAAATTATATAATAGTGTATTATCTTTACCTAGCTTCCCGTTCTTACTTTCCTGAAAACTTTCATTCATTAAATTTTACTTTTTATGATTTGGATTTAGATGTAGCTCCTCTAAACCACAACCCATCGCTGATAAGAAAAATCACTTGTGAATTCTGTTTTCATTTGCCACATTTATGGGCAGTAAAAATCAAAAGCCGCAAACAACAAACCCACAGAAGATACTCGAAATAAAATACTCGAAATACCTGCATGTACGCGGACCCGAGTCGCTTTATGGCTTCATTAGACACTTCACTTTTAGTTGCGCGCATTTTCCCAACAAATTTCTTTTGGGCGTTAGAACAAATTCTCTATTTACCAAGTACACGAATTTCCCTTTTTTTTCTGGGCCTTCCCTTTTTTTTCTAGTTTCAGTTTCAGTTTTTTAATATTTTCCGGCTGCCCCAATAAAATGAATGTTTGCCCCGCACCGAAACTCTTCTTCTGACCTTTGGCACTTTTATGATCTTTGCCTACATTGACCTAAGTAATTCTCAGCAATGGGCGAGGTTTACGATGCCAAGGACGTTTACCAGTTACCAACAGTTCCCAAATAGTTAGCATATTTTTTATGCTTATGAACAAAAAGTCAAACGAGTCGACGGCTCAAAGGTTCGAACCCGAAGCCTTTTTAGCGAGTCCTTGTGAACGTGAGAGCCGACTCAGAACCAGTAGCCAATGGCCAGCAGTCAAGAGTCAACAGTTAACAGTCAACAGGCAGCCGCTTCGGTTTGAGCCTAATTAACATGTTCAGCATCCTTGGCTCGCTGGCTACAGGGTATTGCGGCACAAAAGGTATCTACGTTTTTTATGATTTACGTGGAAATCGCCGCAATTTACAGCCTCAAAGTCGAGGGCCGTGTGCGCATCGTAAAAAACGCAAACAGCGCGAAAACTACACAGGCACCGAATGCTCTAGTTGGGCAGTTATGACATGGTGATACCCTGTAAACACTTTAAATCACTTGTGATCAAATTAAAATGAGTTTTTATATATATGCATATTATTTACCACTAATAACTCTTAAGATTTTAATGCTGTAATTAAAAAAATCCAATAATATATACTCTTATGGGGCATACTAGACTTTGAGGTACCCAGTAGCACATGTAATGAAATACAAATACATATTATAATATATGCACACTATTTCTACAAAAAATGCAATCTAAATTGCTTAGAATATTTACTGTAATGGAGATATCACGACTTTATGATATACTGTAAGGGTTTTTTTTACCCTTTTATACTTTCATCATTTCTATACGTATACTCTGTTTGCGATTGCAACACTTCAATATACCCCTTTAGTCTAAAGTCTCAGCTAGAGGGTATTTTTCAGTTCGAGTAGCCAAAGCCAAAGACCCTCGGGGCCCCATAGGTGGTTATCAGAGACGGAAGCGTGTTGCGCCTTTGGGCGTTAAATGCTGCGGACAGGACAGAAATGAATTTGTACGATTTCATTTACCTGACGGACTGAACTGCACTTTTGACTTTTTATGACTTTGTAACAATTTTTTATGATTTCTTTTTGGCCATAAAAAAATGTGTGCATCTTTTACCTGCTGCAAGTCGTTTTTTATATGTAGCACATGTATCTGTAAGATACATTTTTTCTATTTTTTGGTCACCTTGGCATTTGACTTTTCGTTATAATTTGTTTTTCTGTCTTTTTGTTCGGAAGAGTTCCGGGAATATTTTAGTATATAAAATTGTGCCTTTTTCACAGGGAAAACAAAAGTTTTTTTGGTTTTAAAAATTTTCTTCGTGCGAAGTTTATGATTTGAGTTGAAAAGTCAAAAAAAAGGAACAATTTTGTGTGACTGAAAATAAAATTATTTATCGCATTTTAAATTAGTTAGATAGCAAATTTTGTGATTAAAATATATACATTAAAAAATTTAAGTATATTTTGAGAATAATTTATTTTACAGGTCTTCATATACTTGTCAAGTTTAAGTTAATCAACATAATTTAAGCAGAGCATGTTGGTTTTTTTTTTTTAATAATTATTTATTGAATCCATTGCGTCAACGTCATAAATTGCAACACACCGTAATAGAATTCCCATAAATTTCAAAATAAATATAAATATAAATAAAATAAAAATCCAAAACAAATCAAAAATAATAAACGAAGTGCCAAACGCTGCCGCAAGAGTTGCCAACGGAATGGGGCAAAAGTGTCCAAACGAAGCAAAGTGGGTGGCAGTCCCATGTGTGTGTGTGTGTGTGTGGGTGGGCAGGCAGGACGACGTCTGCATAGCGAGCATACAGCACATGTGTGCATAAATGAATGGCAAATAAATGCGAGAGCAGGAAGAGCAGCCAGAACAAAGAGCAAAAGCAGACGACAATGGGCGCTGCTTGGAGCTGCAGTCGACGTCGCAGTCGACGTTGCGACGCAGCTTTAAAATATTTTTACATAGCTCACACACAGGCCCACACACACACACACACAGACGCCAGTTTCGAGTCGTATTTTGAGGCGTGTGCGCCAATCATAAAATAATATGCATACACACACACACACACACGCGCACACAGCCAAGCACACGCAGCGTAGTCGCAGTCGCCGCCAACGCCATTTGAAAGCTAAATTTAAATTTTAAGCCACACCCCAAACAAGCGCACGCACACGGCACACACACACACACACACACACACAGGCCCAACGAACGGCAGCCGAGCCGAACACCACGTACGAAGGCCCCAACCCCGAGCAAACAAGACATTGTAGTAAAATTTTAAAACGTATAAAATGTTGGAGCACACTCACACTCACAGACAGTCACTCGCTCGCTCACTCACTCACTCACTCACGCTCACACTAACTCACTCACACATGCATGTGTGCGCGCGCTCAAATCCAAACGCAGTCTCACTCACTCACCAACACACTCGCTCATTTCTCCAAGCAGCGAATGGGATTGAATGTGGAACGCGTTTCTAACAGGCATTCAAACCTAGAACGGTAAATAATGAGCGTGCGCTCTAACACACACGCACACGCACACACATGCAGAGAGAGCGAACGCGAACGCGAGCGAGAGAGAAAGAGAGAGAGAGAAACCAATGCGCTGCCTTCGTTCGTTAAGCTCACACAGACGCACACTCACGCTCTACGATTGAAGCGCGCCCCCAGTTGGCGCTTTTTTTTCGGGAGCCAAGTGCAGTTGGCGCGCCGACGTGAAACCAGTTAAACGCGTTGACTCTTGTGGAGCACATCGTGCAGCAGCGCGTCGTGAGTGTGTTTTTTACCAACCCGCAAAAAAGTATCAAGCATAAAAAAATTGAAATAAAAAGCACAAACGCTCTGCGAGAAACAACCCTTACGTGGGGTGGCACAACAACAAAAACAAAGTAAATAGTAGACGGGCAAAAACTTCCCCTGGCCGATTTTGGGCGCAAAAACACAAATTTTCAACTCAAAACTCGCGCTCAAACAAAGTCAATGCCGGCAAGGCATTCATAGAGAAAGAGAGAGAGAGAGAGAGAGAGAGAGAGAGAGAAAGAGAGCGAGCGAGCGAGCGAGCTGGAGTGAGTGCGACAGACAAAGACAACGTGCCAGCAGCAGCATTTACCGGCAGTACACGACCATCATTATTGAGAACATCATCATCAGCATCGTCATCATCGCCAGCTCAATAATCATCAGGAGCCAGGCCTAGCGATTATCCATCAGATACTCAGATACTGAGGTACTCGCGCCGAGAGTCCTCCTGTCGCATTCGAGCGCCGCAGCCGTTGTCAGTTTCAAACGAAACACGAACGCGTTTGGACGCAGCCCGGCGCAACAGAGAAAACCAAAAGAAAAACACACAGAACGCACAAATAGAGCGAAAATAATCCAAATAAGCCCAAAGCAAAATAAATAGAAAATAAGAAACAAAAAACAACAAAAACTCTTGGCCAGTGTTATGCAGTGCAGCCACATTTGTGACAATTAGACAGTGTTGATAAATTCTAGTACACTCTGAACATATCCCCAACATATATATATATATATATTTATATATATATATACCAATCCGATCTATTGTGAAAATGGTTATGTCTGAGCTACATTGGCGCACTGCTAGTCCCGAGGATAATAACAATTCCTTGAAGCATGATCTTTTAAAGGCCAACAACAACAGCGCCCGCGACGCTGCCGTCCACTTGATGCAGAATCGATGTAAGTTTATAATTGAAAAATAACGTATACTCTATATACTAGAAAAGCAATTTGTGTAGCCAATGTTTAAGAAATTGTTTTTATTTGTAAAACATCTTCAAAACGATTGCAATCTGGTTTTTGATAAGATACGGTTCTTATATTTCAGTTCTAATTATTTCCATATATATTAAGTTTTTATTAGAGAAATTCTTGACATAGTCTTATAGAAAAAAAATGCTATATAATTAAAAAAAATTATATATTATTTTATATCTTTAAGATACTTTTTTAAGAATGTCACAATTATGTTCCTTTTAAGACAAGGTTCTTATTATGCCTCATTTTAGATGGATTTTGAAATATTTTTAAAGATAGTATTCTTGTATACAAGCTCTGATAGCCTTCATTTTTACATTTACCTAACATTGTTCTATGTTAAAAATATATGTTTATAAATTCAATAGAAACTTTTGCAGCTTAAATATTTTTCTGTGTTATGTGTAAATATATATATATTTTCAATGTTTTCACAGAATAAGGACAGTATTATTTTGGTAATTTTTGCTATAAAACCATTCAAATAAATTATTAATAATTTGTTTTTAATAACATATGTGTATAAATGCATATAAATGCATATATGTTTTCAATATATATACATATAGAAAACTCCGATCGGAGAGTACAAAAAAAGTCTGAATTTCATAACTGTGAACATGCCCAAAACGTGTTCAGGTTGATTCACACAAAGTTCTTGGAAATCATTTTAATATATTATGGTAAAGTTTGATACGAGGGTTCTTGATATTGATTAAATGTGTGTTTATATCATTTTGCATATCAATTGCTGATAATATTCCAATATTTTCTTTAAGTATTCTTACTAATCACTTGATTATTTTCTTGCCCAATTGACTCATTTACTTCCGCTGCTTGCACCAAAAACAGAACTCTAGAGAATTCCCTCTTTCCGCCTCGTACATCAGCTCGAATTTACCAAAAGCTTGAGGTAGCACAGGTGTACTCGTCATAAATAATATCATGTTCACCCGCCCCTCTTCCCAGTGCGACCCACTTAACTGGCACTTGTTGTCCAGGCCAAGCACAGAACTACTCGACTCCAACTAACTGTAACTGCACGTAGTACGAATGCTGATCATAAAAATAATAATAAAAGCCATATTTATTAAAGACGCATTTCTTACACAACTCGAAATGACCATGTAAAAATCGAAACCTCTTATAAACTATACGATTTGTTTTTGTTTCTTATCATTGTGATTAAATCAAATGCGTAAAAAAGATGTTAGAAAAATTTTCAACACTGGGAATGGCAATGTGTTAGTAAGTTTAGTATGGCAAAGGAGATAGTATGATATGGTATATAGCATAGATATTTTATATAGAAGTTGAAAGAAAAAAGTATTTGAGAAATATAAGAATAATCAAAATTCAAAGAAGTCGATTATATAGTAATATGAAACAGTTTGATATGGAAGAATTTTGTATAGTACAAAATAGAATAGTTTATTTCAATAAGTATAGTATGGAAAATAATATTCTAGAAATTATGGTATATAGTATATAATATAGTAGAGTGCAATAAAGTGCAGTATATGCTAAAGTACGCAAAAAAGTAAATAACATAGAACACGTATTTAATAATAAATAAACAATAGAAAACTAAAAGAAATTGTAAGTACCCCAAACGTAGGTATTGTGAAATTAATAATCAGTCAGTTTGAACGTATAATTAATAATTTAAAATTATGATTGTTAATCCACAAGTTTAATGAGTTCTATATGGTTTTGTATATAGATAAAAAGAACACTCAACTACCCTTTGTATACGAATGTGAATAAGAGCTCTCAAGTTCTGTTATACATAGGACATAAGTCCACTTGCTCCCAGTTGCAAGTTTTACCGCAACCGCAGGCTTATCTTTGAAAACGATTATATATGTCCGAGTCTCATGATTTCCATATACACGTACCTAGGTCTACGATTTGCTTATCTCTCCCACCTTTTGCTTATCTGCAGGCACACCTGCATCAAAAAGAAAAAGAAACTACACGTAATAGTGCTCCAAATTTTCTTGGTAAACAAATTTCGTCATAGGCCCGATTATAATAAATTAATCGATTGCTCGCTTCGAGCACGAGAATAACTTTTAAATTAATATGCTACGATTTATTTGGCCCGATTGACGACAACGCGCCTGTTTTGGGCCTTATTATTATTTTTAGTCATTGTCGCAATGAGCTCATTAATGCCGATAACAAGCAGAATACAAGGCTGTAAGCCTTATCAATAAGTGAACTGGTCAAGAAAGAGGGCGTGTGTGTTTTATTTAGCGGACAGTTCCGAGAAGCGGCCCATAAAAATCGACTTGAGAAATAAACTAAAAAAACTGCAGACTGCAAAACAATTTTCGATTATTATTATTGTGTTTCTTTTTTTTTTTTTTTTATCGTTGCGGAAATCGACTTCCGTTGCGGCGCCTAAAAGCTGACTACGCCACGACCTTCCACCTATGGCGAGCTCCCTCTTGTTGCTTTGTTTTGCTACGAATATTTGGTTAAAGCGTCAGCCACAACAACAACAGCTTCAGCTGCGACGCGGGGTCAAGAGTTCAAGACACGCAGCTTCCGACGACGACTCAATCGATAGTCAGTCTGCGCACGTGATGTGTGTGGCACAAACACACACACACACACACACACAAACACACACACACCCACATAGACTTATAGCACACCCACACACTCTCTCACACACAACTGTCGAGGTCATTGACTAATTGTGCAAAAGTATCTGCTTTGGCTCACAGGCGCTCGCAACCTCACAATTCGCAGTTGCCACCCCCTCTCCACCTCTCTTTAACTCCCTCTATACACCACCCGCTGTGTGTTTGTGTTTTTATACACGTTCACGGAGTGAAAAGAGTATATCTGTGCATCTGTCCGTCTAAGCGCAATTTTTTCGTCGCTATTGAAGCTGGACTCTTTAAATTCGGAATATATACTCGCCCACTGAGGGCGTGCCAATTCGATGAAATCTATTTATCTCCCTCAGTTTTACAGCTAGATGCATATAATTTTATAAGACATAAACTGAAGATTTTCTCTAAAGATCTCGCAATAAATTTATTGGATACGCCAACTGGGGGCGTGGCAAATCTTCACATCTATATATCTTTGTGGCTCGTAAGCTGCGAATATTCATAACTCCCACAATTTTGGTGCCTACACCACAAAATTGCACAAATTACAAACAAATCCGTATTTTTTCCATCATATTATTATGCTATTATACTGTGAACGAGTATTGCGCAGTCGGTTACATCCGACTATAATATTCTTTCTAGTTCGCCTTTCGTCTGCTTAGCGTCTGCGGTTTTTGCATTTGTACAAATTTTTGGCTCTCGAATTTTTCTAAATTTTCCAAAAATATTGCGCTTTTCCGCTTGCATTTTGACCCGCTGCGTGGCACGCGCTATCCCGCACCCCTCCCTAAGCGGGGGTGGCTTTTCAAATATGTTACATAATTTATGTGGCATTTTAACGCGCAGTTTTTGAAAATTAGTTTGGCTCGCAGACGCCTTTAAGTGCCCAGCGCCTTGATTGGGTTAGAAATGGACAGCGGTTGGGGTAGGGGTAGGAGCAGGGGTAGGGTCAGTGACAGGGGCAGGGGCAGGGGAAGGGGCAAGGGTAGGGCGCAGGCATTGACGTTTTCACGGCGCATATGCCACAGTTCGGCGTAGATCTTAGGTTTTCTTTCGGCCACTTGAGTTGCCGAGTTCTTGAATTGTTGCTGAAGTGTGGCAACAACAGTTGCTGCTGCCGCGCGTTGTCGCTTAATTAGCTAGAGAAAAGTGTGCCAGAAGTGCGTATGCGTGTGTGTGTGTGTGTGTGTGTGTGTGTGTGTGTGTATGACAACTGTTGGGCACCAGTTTCCTAGGTATCTAAGCAGTAAAATTTATGATATCTTTAGGTACATTAGTTTCAATCAAAGGTATCCCAAGTTTCGAAAGGCATCTTAATGTTGGACAATCTTTGTGTTTATGCTTAGAAATAATTGATATTTTATTCAGACAAGAGTTTTGTATATCTGAAATGAGACGTAGTTTATATTTGTAAAACATCTTCAAAATGGTTGCAATTTTCCAACTTAGTTTTCCTTAAAAAAATGTATATAATCATATACAAATTATTTTGAACTGTTGTATAATTCTTCTTGGCATCAGTTTTGTATACCAAAGTTCTTAGCTTGAATATAGACTTAAAAAAAAAAATTTTTAATTTGTTATTTTTTTTAGGTATGTTATAAACCCTTTCAAGATGGTTTTAGTTATGAATGTATTCAAAAGTGAAGATTCCTTATTAACAACTATCACGTGACCTACTAAACATTATATAATATTTAATTATTTAACAGGCAACAAAGGTAATCTTCTTAATTGACGCAATACGCCTTGGGTATTCCCTAGGCAATTCAAATTAATTTATGCTCCCTCTTGTTTATAAAAAGATTAACGACATTTAGTTTCTAATCATGCGATAAGGGTTTTTGCATTAACTTTTTATAATTAATGTGATCTTGGAATCAAAGGTCCAAATCAAAAACACAAACAAACAAATTTATAAAAAGTATATTATTATTTTAATCATATTTCTGATTAAAAATAGCATACACATGTTTTTTATGATCTCTGTTTTATTTTATCTTATTCGTTCTTCTTCTTTTCCCACAATCAATGTTTTATTTTCACAATAATCCATTCAATTCTAAATTAAATCATACCCAATAATTTACAATCATAATTTTCTTAACTTTTTTTAAAATTATTATTGCAAGTTATTTTAGAAAAATTGTATTATATTATAACAATTTTATAACCACAGAATATGCTATTAAAAATTATAATATTTAAATATATTTTAAAAATTGAATTGATTTCCGCATTTATTTTTAATGGGTCTATAAAAGGATATTATAAACTTTTTAAAGCTAGTTATTTTCCGAATTTACTTGCCATATGAGAGTATCCAAAATATTTTCCATTCTTTCAATTAATTAGTGTTCTCTAAAACCTATCGATTAGTCATTCGATTACCATGAAAATAGCGCACTAAAATGTAACTAAAACGTGCAGCAGTTTTGCGTTGCATGCAACAGAAATTTGTATCTAAGAGACTCATAAATTAGCCAGAGGAGACGTTCGGTTCGGGACGCGCCTCAATTCGGTTCGAAATGTAGCCATAAAAATGCAGTCGCAACAAATGTTGCCGTCTCCTCGACCAAATGTACAAAAATTTCAAATTCAAATTGAGAGGAGAGGAGCGCAGGGTAGGGGAGAGGGGCTGTGCTGACTGTGGCCAGTACCAGGTGTTGTTTGCCCCTCGGGGCGAATGCCATAAAAATATCCTTTAATGCAGCAGCGTGTCCTGTCTGCGGCCATTTGGTCAGTTAGCTAAAATGTATCGAATATCGATTTGAGTCGTGTCTTAAGCCCCCACTTTGACATTAAGTTTACCGTTGCTTTTTTAAACTAGTTCGGTTTATGCGCGATACGTGATGTCGCCTGCTTTTAAGAAATGTTCGCCAACTAACACGCGCACTCTCCGCCTTTACTCTCTTGCAGATATCAGCCGACTGTCGCGCTCGCCATCGCCGCTGCAATCGAACGGTAAGTGCTTTACTTTATATATACATACATTTAACTCTTAAATATCTGGAACTGCATCCATTAGAGCATCAGCTGTTGTCCGAGAATTTACGAGTTGTCCACTTGGAGAACATATATATTATTATTATTATTTTTTTTTTTTGGAAACGAAACATCTGCCAGGGCATCAATTTCATTTAAAGGCAAGGCGAAGTTTGAAGCGAGGTTCGAGCAACCCTTGCAATCAAAACTCAGCCACTCGCTGGCCACGCGCTATAGGGTATTGGGCTTAGGTTTTAGGTTTAGGGTTAGGGATTGTTAGCGCTGGTGTTAGGGTAGGTTTGGTTTTAGGGGAACTGCTCGCATAGACAATGGCTGTCAAAACTTTTGTCGCGCACACGCCTGACAGCACTTTGAGTCTGTGATTTAGGAACCGGGTAAGTGCAGGGGCAGGGGACGAAGAAACTGGGTGTATCTTTAAGTTGATTTTGATGTCTTATTAAATGGTTTACACTCGTGTCACTTAATAGCTGCATTAGCTGACAATGGCAGGGCGTGGCCAATTGCTGTCTAGGGCTGTCACCTAATTACAATTGAGTCTTGCGTGAATTGACTTTGAACTATTCAAAAGTTGTGAGTGCATATTTGAAATTGCGTTTTTTTTTTTCGTATTCATGGCCTTTCATTATTATTCATAACTCGTTATTGTGTGTCTGAACTGCGTAAAATTTGCAATTCACACTTTACAAATTTCATGGCAACATCAGCATCAAAAAAGCCCCTGCCCATCATCAACATCATCATCAAATACTACCCATATGTATATATATATATTCCTTTTGCACGCCCACGTTCCGAACTTCGTTAGTCACGGCTTGGTCCAGGGTCCTTTTTTTTTTTGCTTTCGCTTTTGCTCCCTGCTTTTATATTATTGACAGCATTTCGCTTGATTTGAATTTTCATATGTGTGCGTGTGTGTGTGTGTGTGGGACCCAGTTGCTGTGATTTCTTTCGTTCTCTCCCTTTGCTTTTTTTAGCTACCGAATGAACACATATTTACATATATTTTATGCAAAAATTATGCCGTTATGCACGAGTGTGGGAGCTGTGGCCGTCTGTTCAAGTCAAACTGACCATTTGGCTTTTTTATTGGTTGCCTAAGAGCGCAGAGGCGTCTTTTTAGGGGATACTAACCTCAAGTAACTCGGCTGCTGGGCTAGCTAAATTAGCTAAATTTGTATTTTTTGGTTGTATTTCATATAGAGTACACAGAATATTAAAATTTTAAAAAACTAACTATTATAACTCGAGTTCTACAATAGTTAAAAACAAACGAATTGCAGCTCAATTTAGCTACTATCAAAATTCTGAATTTCCAACAAAAAAATACTATCCCTAGTTCAGCTAACCCATTGTAACTCAGCTGTTAGTTGAGTTAGACACCTCAAATTTCTGCCACCCACTCCATCTACTCTTATCTAGTAAAATCCTTCTGAGTTCCTTCACCTACGCCACTGCCTCTACATCTTCACCCAACACACACAAATCGAATTTGCACATCATCTGAATACCAAATGGCCGCACGTAGCCGTAGAAGAAGAAGCATATAAGAAAACAGAAATTTACTCTGCAACGGATGAGCATGTGGGGCACCCACTTGGGCGAATAAGTCATCAAATTCACGTAGCATCAACCACCACCATCCAGAGCCACAAGTCATAAAGTAGCCGCAGTGGCCAAAACATATGCAAAAATTGTTGCCAGGCCGGCGATGACGGACACAGCTGGCTGACCAGTTGCCTGTTAGCCAGGATATGGCCATGGGAAATTGGGAAATGGAAACCGCACAATTGAGATTTCAATAGAAGAGTGTGTGTGGGGGTGGGGGGGCATACTTCAAAGGGGCTGCTTCTGAAAAGGGTTACAGCAACTTTTGATTGCCATTTTCCAAAATAGAAAAAGTTTTTTGCCCACAAATGAACTGACGCATTTAAATATTATTGCAAATCAATTGGTAGGCCCAAGCCCCCCTCCTTTGTCCCACCCCTGTGTAAATAAAATGCATAGAAATAGCAAATTTATACAAATCGTTGGCCGCAGCAGCATTTGAAATGCTAAAATGGCACTTAAAAGCAGCCAAAATGAAAAGAAAACACGAGAAATCCATTTGATGTACGTTTCGCAACGTATGTGGCCAAAAGGTAAACTAGCTATGTAAACTATGTAACCGTCCAGAGGGCGGGTGGGGGCAGCTAAGCGAGTGGCTGGGCGGGTTTCTGTTGCGGAAAAGCCTTTCACCCACAGAAACTCAACCGACTATGAAATTGTATCGAAAATTATGCAAACGCATTCCGGCCTATGCTAAAGTTATGCAAAGGACAACGTAGAATACGTTGTTGGGGTTGCTTCAGTAGATGGTTAATTTGGCCCGAATGAGGGTTGAGTTCTGCTTGGACGTCTTTAATCGATTCCTAAATAGTTCTGATAGAGTTGTGGGTGGTATTTGCCTTTTGTATTAGCCCACGAAATGAATTCAAATATACAATTCAATATTGAAATATTATAAAAATAAAATTAATCGATATTAATTCATTCGTAAACAGTGTTCGTTGGCCTACTGTCTGGTTAATAAATAGATTCCATTTTGTTTACAATTAATATTGGTTAAAACTTAGATTAGTTTAGCTAAAATGGGTAGTTCAGGTTTTCTGGTTTAAGTTACATAAGCTATTCGATTATTTTTGCGCAATATTAAGAATTTTCTTAAGTTTTTTATGTAATTTTTGATTATTTTCTCTTTTTTTTTATTTAAAAAAAAGTTTGTATTTTCGCAAAATATATATATTTTTTTTGCTTTTAAAATTAAAAGTTAAAGTTCAAAATTGCGCTCAGAGCATTTTCATCAGGTTCTCAAATTTCTCCTCTCTATCTCTCTTTGGGCCATTTGCAGTTTGAGTTAACAAAGTGCTGTTTATAGATATTTCTCATAACTTTTTAGCCAGGTTCTGGTTAGAGTTAACTTAGCTTAAACTTATTTGAAGATATCATTTAGATATTTATAATAAAGCACTTTCCAATTAGGTGGTTCGCACTTTCAACAATTTCTCCAACATTTCCGCCTCTCTCTCCCCTTTGCAGCCTCCGATTGTGATGACAACAACTCGAGCGTGGGCACCTCCAGCGATCGCTGCCGCTCGCCGCTGAGTCCGGCGCTGCTGTTGACGCAGCAGCAGGCGAAGCGCCAGCTGCTGTCGCTGCAGCCGCACCCGGCGCACCACAACCACAGCCAGCAGGCGTACAAGCTGGAGCAGCCCGACGAGGACTACGAGGATGCCAACGGCGGCGCCCTCAACCTGACCAGCGACAACTCGCGCCACAGCTCCCAGTCGCCGGCCAACTCGGTCAGGTCGACCAGCCAGCTGGCGGCGCCTCATCTCTCGCCCGTGCTGCCGCCCACTGTGGCCACGCCCACGCCCACCTCAATGGCAGCGGCAGCCGCAGCGGCAGCGGCTGCCATGGCCACCACCGTCGCCAGCGGCATGCAACCGCTGCTGGCGCTGCCCGGCCTGTCGTCGCCGCAGGCGCAATTCGCCGCCGCCGGCCTGGGCCTGAACAATCCGCTGCTGGCGGGCTCCATTTCGCCGCAGGACTTTGCACAGCTGCAGCAGCTGCTGCAGCAGCGGCAGGTGGCGCTGCAGCAGCAGTTCAACAGCTACATGGAGCTGCTGCGCAACGGGTCGCTGGGCTTGGCCCAGGATGACCCGGCGCTGGCCGCGCAGGTGGCCGCCGCCCAGTTCCTCATGCAGAGCCAGCTGCAGGCGCTCGCCCAGGCCACGCAGCAGCTGCAGGCGCTGCAGAAACAGCAGCACGACTCGCTCTCGCTGTCGCTGTGCAAGTCGCCGCTGCTGCAGCCGCGCAGCTCGACGCCGAACGCGCGCAGCCCCTCCGCGCAGTCCGTGCGCAGTCCGGCCAGCTCGCCGCTGTCGCAGCAGCAGCTGCAGCAGCATCAGCATCTGCATCATCCGCTGCAGATAACGCCGCCCAATTCCGCGGCCAGCCTCAAGCTGAGCGGCATGCTTACGCCCAGCACGCCCACCAGCCACGCCCACAGCCACAGCCAGGTCGCCAATACGACGCCGCAGCCGAAGACCGTGGCCAGCGCGGCGGCGGCGCGTGCGGCCGGCGAACCCTCGCCGGAGGAGACCACCGATCTGGAGGAGCTGGAACAGTTCGCCAAGACGTTCAAGCAGCGGCGCATCAAGCTGGGCTTCACCCAGGGCGACGTGGGCCTGGCCATGGGCAAGCTCTATGGCAACGATTTCTCCCAGACGACCATCTCGCGCTTTGAGGCACTGAATCTGAGCTTCAAGAACATGTGCAAGCTGAAGCCGCTGCTCCAAAAGTGGCTGGAGGACGCCGATCGCACCATTCAGGCCACGGGCGGAGTTTTCGATCCAGCCGCGCTGCAGGCGACGGTCAGCACGCCGGAGATCATTGGACGGCGGCGCAAGAAGCGCACATCGATTGAGACGACGATCAGGGGCGCGCTGGAGAACGCGTTTATGGCCAACCAGAAGCCAACGTCGGAGGAGATCAGCCATTTGGCCGACCGGCTCGGCATGGAGAAGGAGGTGGTGCGCGTGTGGTTCTGCAATCGCCGGCAGAAGGAGAAACGCATCAATCCATCGCTCGACAGTCCAACGGGCGCCGACGACGAGGAGTCACCCTACATGCTGCACTAGAACTGGCTCCACGGCGAACCAGGGCGAGCTCTAAAGATTGGGACACAGACAGTGCAATGTGCGCAGACCATAAAAACAGCGCACAGCTTAACTAACTAAAAGCAGGTGTGTATTAAAGCAGTCGACAATATTTACAAATTTTTTCTTTAAAAAAAAACCAATTACAAAAGTGGATTATACAATTATTTGTTTTTTCCAAGTGCAATTATGTTTACTTCATATTAATGTAAAATTTTTTTGCTATGCATATTTAAATTTTCAACTAGTTTCACAGTCTCACATTTTTCAAAGACTTAATCCAAGTTCTCGTTTTAAAAAAATTTTGTTTTCTAATTTAAATAATATTTATTTCATATTAAAAAAAAATATATATATTTCTTACAATCTAGTTCCAGTTGCAAAAACACCTGAATTAAACTTGTTCTCTTATTTTCTTTTAATTGCAGGTTCAAAGTCGCAAAACACATCAAATATTAGCATAATTATTCACTATGATTCGGCTTCAACAACCAATCAAACACACACGCACACACACACACGCCCACAAGGTGTGTGGCTTGTTTTATGTTAACTATTATTGGTATTTATTGTAACTAATTATAATACAAGAAAAACGTTGCATAAGAAAAATTAGCCAAAAATGTTGCTGCTCATGTGAACCACTGGGAACTGGTTCACAGGCTGTTCACTTGAACACCAGCATTTTTAGTTGAAAAATTCATGCAGTTGCCTTGTGCGCATGCACTGGGCAAGTTCACTGAATTTTTAATTAAATGTCCTGTTCTACACGGCGTATGATTAATATTTAAGTACCGTTTATCCTAAGAAGTCTTTCTATGCATGTACCACGGTCTTCAAGTCAGTAAAAACAGTTTCTAGCGAACAATTTCACTAAAAAAAAAAGTAAAAAACAAAACAAAACGAAAGAAATATTTTAAATTTTCACATAACAAACATTTAAGCATATTTATTTTTCGTGAAAACTGTGATAATCAATTGAATGATTTTTAATTTTAATTTAAAAAAAAATAAATTAATAATTCATTAAATAAATAGTAGTACTTTGTATGTTATGGGCAAGTAAACTAACAATTCAAAAGAAAAACAAAAAAAAAATTTTAATTTAAGCTTATATATATAAAACTAAATACAAAATTTAACAAAAAACCAATTGAATTTATCAAAATATAAAACACACACATTTGTAATTGTAAATTATAAAAAAGAAAAAACCAAGAAAACAAAAATAAAAACTAATACAAATAGAATTTTAAAATGTATAAAAACAAAAATAAAATTTATTAAAAAAAAATTAATAAAAAATAAAATTAATATCAATGAAATCTTAAACAAGTTTTCTTTATTATTGGAAGGGCATCTAAATCGGGAATAAAAATCGGTGTATATAAATAAATGGGCAACAATGCAAAAAAAATTTCAATTTGGTTTGAACATTTAATAAGATTCTTAAATAACATGTTCAAATAATTATGTTTAGTTTTTAGATATATTTTCAATTTCCTTTTCTCAAGATTGAAGGCGAAGTGAAGTAGTCAACATATTTTTCTAATTTATTTTTAAATATTGGAAGTTAGGTCTAAGTCGCTCTATTGAAGTCCATCTTCAGCACTTTATGCAATCCATTCACAAACATCTACCAGCACACACTGACAGCTCAATGATAAGAATCACAAAAAAATTATGAAAAATAACTAGCTCAGAATACACACACACACACACACTAGTATAGCGGATATAAACAGAGGCATGAACAGCGGCAGCTATAAAAGAGAATCGCGCGCGGGTTGAGTGAAACGCAAAATAAAATTTTAATAAATAACAACATGCAAAACTGAAATTAATTCATGGAATTTTTGTCTACTGATTGCCCAGTTGCTCGAACCGGGTCCCAGTAGCACTACCCAGTACCCAGTACGCCTCACCCTGCACCCTGAACCACGACGGGCCCGCGCAACGGCGAGCTAATAAGAAACAGACACCCGGCTGTAGGGGACAATTGAGGCAACTGAAGCCGAAGATGACGAAGATATGAGCATGCAGATGAGCTGCTAGCATGACACGAAACATGCACAGGGCTGAACAGAGAGGGAGCAGTGCTGAGTGGGGGGAGAGGGGGCTGGCGATGACCCACACAGTTGGCTATCAATGGAAAGCCGACAACGTCGCACTTGCCAAATGAAAGCACTGCGATTTCGACTATCTGTGGCAAGACAACAGAGAATGGCACTGAGAATGGATCTGTATATGTAACTGTACACACTAAGAGAAAACGCTGTGAATTCCCATATGCCCGGTAAGCTGTGTCGAAGAATAACTAGGTTGTCAATATTCATTAATTAAGAAAACACCATTCCTAATAAGAATTATAACTTAATTTAAAAAAAATAAAAAATATTATCTATTATCTATCTAAATACCTATTATTAAAGTTTTTTCTTTGAAAATTTGTAAACTCAAAAAAATTACCTAAAATAAAAATGCCCTTATTTATTTAATTTGCATTCAAAATTCGTAGTTTTTTTTCCTTTAAAGGAAAAATTTAATGAAAGTTTTATTTTGCTGATATTCTTAAATTTAGTATGAATAATATTTGATACATCAAAATTTGTTTTATTTTTTAAAACAAAGCAAATGTTCTAAATAAAAATTACAAAATATTAATTTAAAAAAATGTACATGCTTAAGATAAAAGAAAAATTCTTGTAACGTTTTTTAGATTTTGTGTGCAAATAATATAAAAACACAAACTAATCAATTTTGTATTTAAACTGAAAAAGTTTTGCAATAAAACAGGAATATCCAGCTTATCTTCAGAAATTTCAATCCTGACTTAATTTTGAACACGTTTTAACTTGATTTAAATAGAAACTTCATGGATTTTTATCTGAGTGTACCAAGTTGGAGGAGGGGTCGTGTTGACGCGTCATTGTCGCTTGAGCTTTGAGTAATTAAGAGTTACCAGCTGTACGCAAATGATGTTTAAGATGCAGCCTGATGATTCCTACGCTACCCTACACACCCTGCCCTGCCCTACACTTGACTTGTTTGCATGGAAAGTGCATAATCATCGCGTGTCATGAGGAAATTTATACTATTTATGGTCTGTTTGTTTAAAGGGGGAGGAGCGGGTTGTGTGTGAGTGAGTGTGTGTATGTGTGTGTGTGTGTGTGTGTGTGTGTGTGTGTGTGTGTGTGTGTTTGTGTGAGAGGGGAACACAGATCAGCTGTTGTGGGCCAGGGCACTTAAGCAGCTCTTAAACTGTGCGCCGCATTTTGGCATTTGCCGATGTTAATTAATTCATGGAAAATTGTCCGTAATTACGACAATAACTAGAGTCGATTTCACAGGAATTTCGCTGTTTGTTTTATGTGTGCGAATTGGTGAATTTGCATATGGGAATGCGGCAAGTCCATGCGTTAGCCTTCTCAGCTACTTTGTAGCTGTATTTGCGACCAGGCATAAATCTCTTCGGCTTTCACATGACGACCCCCACTGTGGTCTATTCCCAGAGTGTTGGCTTTCTAGTCAGGCTCAAAGCCTGACTACTTCATAGAACTGTGAATATTCATTGAGTTATCAAAAGGCGCATCTAATTACCTTTAGGCGGCGCAAGACGCGAGAATTATAGCTTTAAGGTGACGGATCGTGGGCCAATTGTTGCATTTGTATACCCTAACAGAGGGTATTTGATTTTTCGAAGGAAATGTGAAACAATTAACAAATTACACACATGTAGGTGACTCGGCTAAGTCAAAAAAGCTTTATACTATCTATCCAACTATTTAACAGCCTATGTGAACTTGGTCAGTTTTGAAGCTACACTGATAAAAGTTGACATAGATTACTATATTTGTTACCTCAATTTTCATATATATAAATTGATCGGATCGGCTTACTATATTATATAGCTATCATAGGAATAATCGATCAAAAATTGAGTATTTATACGAAAATTTACTTTATTTCTCTAGACATTTGAATGAAATTTAAGTAAAAAACTATTTATATTATAATTGTACTTAAAATTTAATTGCTAGATCATTCCTTGAAAAGTAGAAAAATACTTTTCTGTTTTATCATTTCAGATTTATTTTTTTAGATACGAAAATTATTATTATTATTCATATATATATATATATTGTGTTTAATAAATATCTCTGAAGTGTACTCACCAGTCCGTACCCCTTAAGTGGCTTTTCACTGCTGCTACATTTAAATCTTGACTGTACAAGTGCTTAATCCCCAGCCCATTTTCACTACCCAGCGCCCGCCCCTGGCCTGTCGTCTGTCAGGTGGCATCAAAGACATCAAAACTAACGAGTACAGTGCATAAATTTTGTTTTAGCTGCATTTCCATTGCCATTTCCCATTTCGAATTTCGCATTTCCCATTTGGCAGCGACTTTCTAGTCGCGTTTTCTAGCCACAAATTTGCAATGCAATTGCATTTAAAGTTGGGATTGTTTAATTTATCAGTTCAGCACACAGTTGGCATCTCAACTGCGGACATGAATATGCAACATGCATTTACTTGCATATTTATTTCATTTCATGGACTGCATTTTTCCACTAAATCTGAATGGACTTTAACTGGTTTTCATTTGGCTTATAATGGTGAGACGAGGGAAGGGGGAGTGGTACATAAATTGTATTATCGAAGCCAACTGCATACTTGAGCAAAATATTTGTATTTCAACAAGCTACTGTTTTAATTTATGTTGCACTTGTCTTAAACTCAGCATGTGAAACAACTTATCAAGCTCAGCGAATAATTAAGAGACTTAAAAACATACATATATCTTAAATAATTGCTCATCTATAAATCTTTTATTTTCATACAATTTCAGAATTTTTTTCTATATACTGACAGATTTTATAACATTAATAATTAATTTAACTTATTTAAAAAATGTTATCAATGCAAAAATATAAAAATAAAAATTCCTTGAAGTATAAATTAAATTAAAGAAATGACGTTAAAAAACTTATAAACTAATGTTTAATTTTCAAATTGTCGAATCCTATGATCTAGAAAAAAATTATTTTATTTAAATGTGAAAAAAAGTGCGCCGAAAAATAACTGAAATTGGAAATCTCCTGAATACTATAACTGCAACTAAAAAATGACTCATATGCAGCAACCCCTTTGTCTAAAATCAATATTATCATACATGATTGCCCAATACTCGACATATTGACCTTGGATATAATATGAGTTACTCGTTTAATTCGTAATGCATTTGCGTGCGCCTAATGAATGCAACTGCAAATAACAAAAATTAAAAAAAAAAAATACGAAACCACAAAGAAATAAATTAAATGAGATATTCGACTAGAAGCGAATACCAAAAGTCGATAACTGCAGGTGTTTCACATTGGCTATTAGAAGGTTCTTTCAACGATATTATGCAATTTTTTTATTATATTTTTTTTTTTTTATAAAAATACCCTTCAACAAGCACTTGCCGACGAGGCAATTAGCATTCATAGAATTGCCTTCGGGGTTCGGTTAGGGTTTGGCTCTGGATACGCTCTTCGGCTCGGAGCCAATTTGTAAATTATAGCAAAAGGTCGCGCATGCAAACCCAACAATTTCCATTTCCTACTTCCTGAGGTTGGAGGGGGAGGGGCAGGGGGCTGCAGCTCGTTTGCCTTGGCCACTAATTATAAATTAGTTTTGTAAATATTCTGCTCGCCTCTTTGCATTGCGCAGCGCATTTTGCAATTGGGTTCGTTTTTATTTTAGCTTCTTTTTTTTTGTCGACGTTTCTTAAAGCTTTTTTTTGCGTTCTTTTGCAGCTCAAAAAAGTGAAGAAGAAGCAGCACTTTAATTGTTTTATAACGAAGTGTCTGTGACTGACGAAGCGCAAAAGTGGCGCCCAGCCAGTGCTTGCCACACGGCCACTTTGCATGTGCCACTTGAAATGCAAGTTGCAACGCGCAACGTGCATAATGGCAACTTGCAACATGCAATCGCCGCAGCTGGCAACAGGCTGAGGTGGGGGCGTCGTTTGGCCCGCCTCTTGTTGCATATTATTTGTGCATTTAATTTACGGCTCAGTTCTGGCCCCCTCATTATGCTGCACCAATGTCGCTGACGTTCTGCCGCAACACACGAGTGCCATCGAGTGTCTTTCGAGTGGCTTCGAGTGGCTTCTGCTGCCGTTGCGGCTCTTGATGGCATGTTAATGCTAAAGCAGCCAGGAGCAACACCTACTTCATTACGACTTCTCTCGGCTAATGCCACATAATAGCATGCCTTTTCAAATTTAGTCATATGCAATTGCTGCACAGTGGTACCATGCAATTATAACGTAAATGATTACCTTGAATTTTTTACATTTTTTTCTGATATTAATTTTATGTCTGTTAAAAACCAATGCATAAGTACCAAAAATTATGGCCGTAACTTTTCTCTTCTCGGAGATGGGACTTGGGTTAAATTAACTTTTTTTCTCTGAAAAATTATAACTTAGAATTATTCTTAAAAAAAAGCTCTGTATATTCAGAGCAAAGCGACGCTCTAAAATACGATTTCTAAAGTTTTAGAAACATTTCATGTTTAAATATTTTAAAATCACCTAGGAAAATTCTTGATTCTTATTTCGTAAGCAGAGTATTTCTATAAAACCTTCAGCCAGTATTCTCTGAGATTATATTCGAATTGTATTGGTGGTATTTCGGAATGGGAGTCCCTAAATCAAATGTCGTATATTCAGCTCATATGTACTCAAAGATTGTAAATTCAACTTGCATTGCCTGTGGCAAAAATTTCTAACTTTTATATATATTTTAATATATCAGAAATAATTCTTATATAACCCGATATCAGCTCTAAAGATATGCTAATCTACATATGTACAACACTTTTATTCCCCGATACCAAGTTACTTAAGTCAACTTTTTACCTAGCTTTGCTCCACTGTGCCAGCGTCGAAACATGTCTTAAACTGGCTGTAAAAATTCTATGGGCAGATGGGGCGGTGCATTATGCCAAAGACGATCAGGTCTTGTTAAGAACACTGCTGAGGCTAAGATAAAATAATATTAAGGCAGCTACTGCGTATTTATCTCTCTCGCTGGATCTCGCTGCAGCCAAATCGTGTTAATAGAAAACTTCATCAAAACGAACAAATATACATTTTACGATTGCAATAATCAAGAGGGACACACACAAACATACACACACACACACACACACATACACTCGCTATAAAGCTTAAAAAAACACATAGTGAGAAATGGGCGTAGTTACGATTATTGTTGGGTATGGCCAATGGTTATGGTCAGTGGGTACTATGGTTTGGTATGGACTGGGTAGGGGTTACTTTCCCCCACGGCATTATACAATATAAAATGTATTGTGCTAATTAGTGAATAACATTTTGCAAGTGTATTAGAAACGAACGCAAAGACATAAAATCAACTCAAAACGGGGTTGAGTTTAGCTGTGCTAACTGTGCCGGAATATGCAGCGAGAGCCAGAACTTGAACTGGAACTGGAATTGGCACTGGAACTGGCACTGCTAACACGCAAGCTTCGCGAGCTTTTTATTAGCTGATTGCATTTCATTAAATTTTCATATTTAAATATTAATTGTTTTTACTTGTCATCGAACTTCATGTGTGAAAATCTCTGAATTACGAATAAAACAAGAGCTACACTTAGGAAAACAAACATGTTCGAATGTTATGCATACGCATACAGGTACATACAATTTTGCGTGTATTTTGTTCTAGAACACAACTTATTAATTCAAACAAATTTTTATAATGCTAAGAAAAAACCACAAAAACAGCTCGAATTACTGTTAAAAAAAAATTTTTTTTTAAATACTTATGTTATTTAAAAAAAATTATCCCTGACATAAATTATTTGTTCTTTAATAGTTGTTATCAAATAAAAAATTCTGTCAATAACTTTTAAAATACAAAATTTCTTCTCCTTAATTAATTTCAATATAAACCAAATTATAGAAATTTGTGCACACTCTACTGGATTTTTCTGAGTGAACTTTTGAAATGCTTCCCACACTTGATAAGGCCAAAAAATTGAAAAATGAGAACTGCGAAAACAGTTGCTGGCGGTGCACATGAAGCCAATTAAAGGCTCAACCGAGTAGAGAAAGAAGAAGATGGAGATGAAGAACATCGAACTGCAACTGCTGCAAGTGTCGTAAAATTTAATTTATTTAAATTAAGACAATGGCAAATTTGCGTTTTTAATTGCCCCGTGGCATTGCGACGACTTCTTAGTACACTTGAGTGCGAATATGAGTGTCAGTATGAATGTGAGAAGTATTCAGTGCTTGTAATTGCCACCAGTCAATGTTTAGTTCCTGTTCTCGTAAGTTCCGTATGCCTTGTTAACTAATATATAATATACAGTTCTATTAATCAAGTGTGTCTAAATTAATTTCTTTAATACAGGAATTCAATGTACGAATTCGAAATAATAATTTTATAAAACGAGTGGTTTTTTTTAGCGACCTTTCTATTAGATAAGAGTGAGTTTGGCTGGCTCGAGGTCAAGATCTTAACTCACTCTTATTTTATAAAACAATTTATTCGATTACTTTTTTTTTTATTTAAAATAATTTAAATATATATAGTAAATTTTAAAACTTCGTCTGAACTCTGTTTACCAAATTTATTTTTTAAAATAGTTTAAAAGTTTTTGGTTTGTGATTTAGCAATTGGATTTTAATATTTTTAAGTGAAGTTAAAGTTCTGTATATATTAAATTATATATTTTAGTATTTATATTCTAATTTATTGTTGGTCAACATTCGCAACAATAAACTTTTTCGCGATTTAAAAAGTATTTTTTCTAGCTAAATATTATTTAAGAACTTTAATGAAATTGTAATTACGTCATAAGAGAATTTATTAATAAGTAACTAACGTAATTTCGTTTCTAGTCGAATTTTCCAGTAGTTATTTGAGATGGCTGAATTAATTTTATATATAGCCAAAATGTTTGCTTCCGACTGCTTGGTCCCGTTTTGACCGTTTTGGCAATTGTGTCCGGCGTTGCGTCCAGTTTTGCAATTGCCGCCAACACTTTGACTTTGACTTTGAGTAGGGGAAATTGTTTAACTATTTTCATTTTCGAACAATGGCTGGCGAAATTGCATGTGGAGTGTGCCAAATGGCGGACAATTGATGAGCAAAATGTTGAGAAGAACAATGCGAGGCAAACGCTTTGCCGAATGCAATAAAAATTAAATAAAGTCATCAAGTCGATTTACAATTTTTGAGTTTGTTTCATTCTTTGTCAAATGGAGCGTGCAACAGCAGCCGGGGCAGGGGCAGCGGAGGCAGCGGCAGCAACTGTTGAGTAATTTTCGTTGCTTTATGTTGGACCCATTGACCTGGTCGCCCACAAACGTTTCCAGGTGCAAAATTCGGGACTCGAGTTTCTGTCTCTCCCTCGGTCGCTCTCTCTCTCTCTCTCCCTCTCTTTCTTTCTCTGTAGCGCTGTCGTGTGATTTATGATAGTCGCCCTTTTCATGTGAAAACCCCCGTGGCAACTGCATTCTACATTCAGCAGTTGGTATTTGGTATTTGGTATTTGGCATTGTGTAGGCGTCAATGCACTTGGACTAAATGCCACTCGAGGTCAGCCCACACCTTTCCAAGTATTGCCCAGGGCAGCAGCAGCAGCATCATCATCGTGATGATCGTCCTGTGGTCATCTTCATCATCATCGAGCATTCTTTTGATCATCCCTTCATCCCTTCCTCTGTTGACCAACGCACTTTTGGCACGCTTCCTGCTGCTGCCCCTATAAACTGTAGACCCTATCTATAACCATAACCATAACCCTACCCGGGCAATTGTTCCTTTGTTCTCACTCTTTGCGCGGGTGTTAGCCCCTACCCCCGCTCCCAACTCCAACCCCTGTGCTGTTGGCCGCTAAACGCTGCGTTTAAGGCTACTCTTAATTTCTCGAGTGGCGTGTCCTTTATATCCGTGCGTGTGTGTTTGTGTGTTTGTGTGTTTGGGTGCCCGCCGATCCTTATCGCGATCGCCTTTATTGCTATTGTGTAATATCATATCAAAAGTGCTTTGTCATTCTCCAGAGTGAAAAGAAACGAAACACTCTTCGCCTCACTTTAACTAACTAAATGCGAGGGTGTTTCTTTTTTTCTTTATTTTTCTTTATTTTACTTTATTTTTGTGTTTGTTTTTTTCGAGCTCTCTTTGGTTTTTCTTGTTGTTTATGAAAAAATTTATTATGACATTTGCCGCGTGCTGAAAGGTTTTAATAAGCGGTTCCTAACTCTGTGTGTATGTGTGTGTGTGTGTGTGTAATGGGATTGGTAGGGATATTGGGGCAGTTGTGATATAACATGTGGTAGACAACTTCTGTTTGGGCTTCCCAAGGGCAATAAAGGATTGTTCTGTGGCGATTTTATGATGATCTATGATAGAGATCATTTAGGATCACTTACGTCCAGTAGCAAAGATCAAGAAATGTCTGTTTCAAAGCGTTTCACATTTCGTAAACAATTTTAGGATAATAAAATATAATTTTGTAAAAGTAGAATCAAATAGTCACAAAAAAAAAAGCATTTAAAATATATTTATGTAAATTATCTTTCCCAAGCATTATTAATAGTCCTCTAGCTCTAAGCCTACTAATTGCATTACACTGCCTTTTACGGGCTTTGGCTAAGACAAGATTCTAGCCTGGGATTCGAATCCAGAATATCCTTGTTTTGTGTTAGCAACAACTGCATTAATATTAAAAATTTTGTTTATACTTTTTTCCAAATATCAAGTGTTCTCTTGAATATCTTTTCTATAAACTTCACTCAGCATATTCCTCTCTCTATAGAGAGAAAATATATGGGACATATCCTTTGCCAACTATTTATCTCTGCAATCTTCTCTCTTTCTCACTCTGCAGTTGGATATTCGCATCTGCATGTTGAATGACAACGAGAAACGCCATAAAAACGCCGAACACAAAGCGAAGCATTTAAATTTGTTGTAATAAATTGTGTGTGCAGCAACAACAACAACAAGGAGAGAGAATACAAAGCGTAACGACAATTGGCAGCAGCACAAAAGGGTACAAAAAGAAGAAGTTGGCCAACGAAAATGATTGCAGTTCATAACCGCAATGCGAATCCGAAAACGAATGCGAATGTGAATCCGATTTCGAATGTGAATGCGAATTGTTGTTGTTGTTGTTGTTGTTATATATGCGTGTAATGGCTTCCTTAAAGCCAACCGACAACAACAACGAGTAGATGAAGCAGCAGAAAGGGAATAACTTGTAGAGCCGCATGATCAAAATCATTCAGCCGACAGTTGCAGGCCCTCAAAAGGGCCTCAAAGCCAAGGTAAAAGCCTGGCCAAGCGCACCTTTTGATGGGCCAAGTAACCAAGTAACCAGCCAGCCTGGCAGAGAGTCAGTCAGTCAGCCAGCTCGTCAGCTAGTCATCCACTCATCCACTCGTCCAGTCAGCCATCATGATGAGGTTGTCAACGGAGCGGGCAACTGGATAAGTGCAAACGGGGGGCCAAGGCGGCCAATTTGGTAGGCAGTGTCAAAGATGGGCGCATGTGGCGAGAACCCCATATTAATTATGAGTCTTTGCCGAGTCCTCACTGCGAACTCTGAGTCGCTCAGCTATGCGAATGTAACTTGCTACAACTGTTGCTTGTTTATTTTTTGTTGCAGTTAGAGCCCATTATATATAATCAGAAATAAAATTGAGAATTAGGGGTGAAGAAGGAGGTTAAAATTTAACATAGTTTATTTATAGTATAAATTTTTAAAAAATTAAAAAAAAATTCATTATGCCTATTTTCACATTACCTCGCTTGAGTTTTGACAAAATTATGACAAAGACAAATTTTTACACACGCCTACATTTAATTAATTGTCAACAAAAAAAAAATTGAATAGTTTTGATTCAAAATTATATATTTTTTAATTTAAATGCAGAATTTTTAAAGAAATTAGGTCATGAACAAAACGACAATTCCCATAAAAATCAGCTAAGCTTTGGCAAAGTTATGGAAGTGGATAATTTTGTAATTTTATGTAATTTAACGGACTTAAAGAAAAAATTATGTTTGCATTTTAATGTTAAATAAATCTAGGGGTTAAATCATGAACACAGAATCAGTCAAATTAAAAATTAATTGAGTTTTGAGCAAGTAATTACAGTGGAAAATTTTACAAATGGAAATTTTTTAAGATTAAAAGGTAAGAGTATTGCAACTTTCTTATGCTTAAAGTTAAATTTTCTTTGCAAAAGTTTTTTGTTTTATTTTCTTGTCACTTTGTAGCCCGTGGAAAAGTGCGGCATGAGCTGCCTGACAATTGTCGCCAGGAGGCAGAGGCAGCAGCACTGGCTGAGGTTGAGGCCGAAGTTTCGTTTGCCATTAAAATGATTAAATGCTTTGGCTTATGCTTAGGCATAACTAAAATAGGAACTGATTGAAAGAGGGCTTGTTGGGGGGTGGGTTGGGGCAACTGGAGCTGCTCTGTTGGCCAATGGCAATGCGTGACAATTCGCTGGCAAACGTAATCCAATAATTTTTAATTAAAACTCAACACTCGAGGCAAACAATTTTTTCCAGATAAACTGTCATTATGAGCCCTCAATTAATTTAGACGACGCGTCCGCTCTTCCTCTTGCCCCTCCTCCTGCTGTTGTTAGTTTCAGCTTTAATGATCATCATCAACAACTACGAAGAGCAACAACAAAAATAACAACAACTGATACAGCGACGACGACACTAAATGAATATTGATAAATGGGGCGTTAAAGTGGGCGTGTCTGCAGCTCTGTCAGCGCTCAGTACTTGGCACAACGACAACTTCACTTGCTACACTCAAGTTTTTCTCTTTCTCGTTACACTCGCTCACGAAGTGAAAAGAGTATATTGGGTTTGTGCAATGTCCTGAACTGGTTTTCATGTTTGATCGCATTTTAGTCTTTTAGATTTATGCTTAATTTCAAATATATCCATTAGAAATATTTATTTAATTTTTTAAATTTTTGTTAAAAAAAGCATTTAAATGGTATCTGCTAGTCGAGAACTGTTTTCTATTGAACTCTCACTAGTTTCTATCATATGTATTTTTTTGGCTTAAACGCTTTGAGCGCTGACAAAACTAATAGCTGATATGAAAATAACAGCAATCATTGCGGCCGACTGAAGAATTGAGCTGAAAGCTGTGTGAAGAGGAGTTGAGTGAGGAGCTGAGCGGGATGTTGAGGGGTTAGCTGAGTCTTAACAATGGAACTGCAAGTTGTGCATAGTTTTTAAACTCAAATTAAAGCACAAATTGCTACCGCAATCACATCAAAGGGCCAAAACCGACGGTCAACTTCATTCCGGTAGCCAAAAGATTTGCGTTGCGGCACAAAGCCAAAGAGGCAACAGTAACAATAACAACAACAACAACAGCTCTACACAACACACACACATCTATCAGATTCTACTCGTACTCGGCAGCATTCACATCCATCAATTTCTGACGCTTTCATCAAGCGGCTGCCTCTTGACGACATTTGCCACAATGGCAACCGGAGTCGGAGCTGCAGCTCAAAGCTGCGACCATGTTCTGATTATTGTTTGCCACTCGAGAGACGCTGCCTTGTGGCTGCTGCTGCTGGTGGACACACGACTACGACTTGGGGGCTTTGGCGCATTTAAATTGTCGGCAGGATCCAAGCGTTTTGCGCTAATATCCACCAAAAAGCGTCTCTGTGCCGTCCCCAATGCATTCCAAGTTCCAAGTGCTGTTTTTTCCAGCTCGTTTTCATCTGCTTTTGCTTCGTTTCCATCGTCTGCTGTAGCATTGACATCTTTTCGTCAAAGTCAAATCATTCATTTTGCCGCATCAAAATGCATAAATATTTTCGGCCTCTTGGCCTTTTTAGACTTTTTCGTTGCCTTTGGTTTTTGGCCCACGGTTCGAATTGCTTGTTGATTGTTGCGATTGTTTTTGGCCACTTTCTTTTGTTAGCCCGGTCGGGACGGCAAATTTAAATCGCTAACATTTTGCGTTTAAGGCAGGCGCAAATGTCTGCTTAGGGTTGTCAAACTTAAAAAAAAAAAATATTTTAAAAATAATGAGACAAAAACTTTTGTTAGACAATAAAATATTTCACTTTGTGGCAGGCAAAAAATTTTTCGGAAATCTGAATATTTAATTTACTAGTAAAATTATTTGAAAAACAAAAATTAATCAAACCCACAGAGCATTACTTGACTGTAGTAATATATATAATATATATAATATATAAGTATATATAATTCTTATTGTCAAAAATTCAAATTTGAAATATTTATGACTGCTTGACAACCCAGTCGCAACTAAGTGAGTGCCGTCGAGTTTTATTCCGCTGCGATGATGAAATGCCAAATCCGCAACGCATCAAACGAATCGATGCTAATGCAATCCAAGGCTTAAGCTTAGGCTTGGGGCAAACGGCTACCGTATTCCCCGCCAGGGTTACCACACTGTCAGCGGCAACGCTTTGAAGCGGCCAACAGCCGGCGATTGGCGGCATTTTGGCCCAATGTGTGCACAATGCCATCAAAATTTAAATAGCAAAAACTCAAAAAAAAAAAACCACAGAAGACGGAAGGTGGAGAGGAGGAGAGAGAGAGAGAGAGAGAGAGAGCAGAAAGCGCTGCATTCCCTGCTGTCTGCGACATTTTTTCTGCGGTTAGCCCAACTTTGTCCGGGGTAGTCGTGGAATGTGCCCGGTTCGCGTATGGCAATTAGGTATCGATGCAAAGTTATGCGGCGCAGGGTTAACGGTAAAGCTAAGGCTGCACCAGCTAAAATCAGAGTTCGAGTGAATGTCAAGGTCAGCACTGGAGCTTGTTAATCACAACAACAACAGCAACAACAAAAGGGAAAAGAAGAAAAAGAAAAAAAAACAGTCCAGGAGGAGGCAACTGGTAACTGAAGACAGGCTGAAGACTGGTGGGGCCTGTACTTGGACAGAAATTTTATTTATTGATTTATGTGGGGGCAATGGAGAAACCAACAATTACGTGACTGTGAAACGCAAAACCCCAGCCGAACCGAACCGAACCGAACCAAATGACAAAAATGAAAAACGAGCTCGATTCTCAGCTATGGAAATGTGATAAGCTATAATTAAGCGGGGCCAAAAAGGATGCGACTAAAAGCAGCTAACTTGGCTAACCGGTGAACTAACTGGCTAACTGGTCGCTGTGCTTCCATGGGGCCCACAGCAAGTGGGCGTTTATATGCTAAACAACATGCAAGGGGCGTGGCGCTGTAAACAAATTTAATTTATACAATATGCAAAGAATTAATTTGTATTGAAAGCGAGCCTCAGCTCGAAAATCGAACACGATATGGGGAGCTTCGTCTGGTTGTTGTTGTTGTTGCTGTTGTTGTGGCCCCTCAGGTGGGGCGTGCCTGGCAGCTTGGCATTTCAATTGGGCAGCCGCAAAGGTGGCGCCCCAACTGGTTTTTGAATTTCAATTGAACGGGGCACAAACACACATTTATACATATATTTACAGATCCTTGCGTTTGCCTCAAACGGAAATATTAATAACAATTTTCATGTCTGCGCTTTTGGGTAACCGCAAAATTATGTACAAACATGCAATATGTCATAATAAACCAATAAAAAAGGAAAAGAAAAAAAAACAAATATATATGTGTGTATATATATGTATAATCGATCAGGTGTGTCTAATCGTGCGACTGACCAACAACAATTGAGTAATAATTCATAAACATATTTCAACTCGAAGGAAAATTAATTTGCTGGCCAAGAGGTAAACATTGCACCCCCCCCCACTCGCAGCCCCTGGCTGGTCCGATTACCTGCTGTTCATTATATGACGTGTTGACATTCGAAATGACAACAACAACAACAACGACAACGTCAAACAGCAACTGTTGTTGGCCTGTCAATCATTTTGGGTGTTTAGTAACAACTTTTATTGGTTATGCCAATTATTCATATTGTTCCAATGAAATGCAACAACAACAACAAAAAACGAGTGACAGCTGCACCTTATAATAGGGTATATTTAGTTGTTGTTGTTGTTGGGTCTTTAACAAGTACTCGTACTTGCTGTGGTATATGTACTCATATGCCCTTAGATCCGTTACCAAAAGTCACGCGAACTTGTCCAAAGGAATTGTTAACAGCTAATTTTTGAATTCGGGTTTACCTAGAAATTCTGGCTATAAATGAATAAGTGTGGGAAATTAATAGGTTCTGCTACATGACTGTTATTATTTTTTTTTTAAATTAACTTTTTAATTTTTGCTGTTAAAATCGAATTTTCTAATTCATCATTCCTATAGCAGCTATATGATATGGAAGCTTAACCCAGTAGCTGACATTGATGAAGAATATAATTATATTTTTCGTAACAAGACTCTATTACCCTATGCAAGGCAAATAGCTTTACCAAGAATAATGAAATATAAATCCCATATCTAACGTTACGTGAATGGATTTGATTTATAATAAATAGCATCCATATTAATATAATTTTTTGTAGAGTAATGGAATGGAATAAATAGAATAAGTTCAATACTTACCTAACTTATTAGTTTAAACAATTATAATTAATTAATGCATCTCTGGGTCTGCCATCGCAGAGAGCTATGTGGAACTCCTACCAACTATCCAGGGTTTCGTGCTCCACTTACCGCTTATCCTATGCCTATAATAATAATATTTACAATAATAATAATAATAGTAATAACAAAAATAATCAGAATCATAATCAAAATAGAAAATAATGCTTAAAAAAATATTTAAAATTTACAATTGTAATAAGGAATAAAAATGATTTTTCAAGGTCTCATGTATTTGGGAAATGTGTCAACACCTTTCAATTATAGCAAACTTGCCGACGGCATTTCAGCTCAGGTCCGACGACAGCTCCATGGTTCTTGATTTCACACATCTCCCCCCTCAGCCAGCCCCACCAGAGTTGCCACTAATGATAACCAAAGCTTATGCGCATATTCAAATTGCGTTAGGTGTAGAGGCGCATAATGAGTGCTGCCGTTAATTTAATTAAGCAAATTACAGAGTATTCAAATTACTTCAACCAACTCAGACTCAGCTCGAAGAAAGCTGTGGCTAATTCGACTCAGGTTTGTTACAGTTCGTTGAGCGTGCCCTGGCATATGCTACTTAAAGACCGAGGGCAACTCTATGGGTATTGTCAAAATATAGACCCACATCTCGAGCAACTGTCAGATGACTCGGTAAAATTATTGTTGTTGTTGCTCGCAATTAATCAAAATTTGTAGTCCAACATTTACATGGCATTCGAAATGCAATTGACCATTAAATCGAACTGTGACAGCCCATAAATCCGATCAAATGATTTGCATTTTCGAAACAGGAAATATTATAGAAGGAATTCCCCAAAGGAATTGACTTTTCTGGCATAAAAAAAAAACAGATTTGCGTGCATCAAAGCAGACGAAAACGTTTCCTATGCGAAATACAAATCCATTTATTTGAGTTCTGAAATATATTTTAATATTTAAACTATTAAAAAAGAAAGCTGTTTAAGAGCTCAATTCATTTAACAACAATTTAGAAAATTTGTGCAAATGGTATGTTAAGAAATTAAATAAATTATTATTTTTAAATATTATTTATTATAAAATCTATGTAAATCAAATGGTATATAAGGTAACAGGAGACAAAGAGTCAATTTAATAAATTCCTTACAAAAATATATAAAATTCTTTGATTATTTAAAAAATGTTTATAAAAAAAAATATATATATATATATATATATTAAATTTGGGACTGAAGTTCTCATGACAATAGTTTTTTCTGCATATAATTTCCAAAAGAAAATTGTCCGAATCATTAATCAAACAAATATCCCCGCCAGCAAAGACAGCAATTGACCATTAAATGGCGCATAATGCTTGCTCGGAGAACTCACATGATTTGCATTTTCGATGGGCCCATTTCCCAGGAGCATTTAACGCAGACAGGACAAATTGCACGAACCACGGAAAATCAAAAGAAATGAAATGGAAAATCATTGTCAGCGGCCAAGGCGAGCTGCATGCAAAGCGCGCATAAAAAATGAGCGTCGAGCGATAAAAAAAAGGAGGAGGATGAGGAGAAGAAGCAGAAGCCATCGCCCGCTGTCCAATGATGTCGCCAGGGCGCACGCACAAGGACGCGCGGAAGGCGGCTAACGAGCTGAGCCGAATCAACCCCGAACAGGAGCAGGAGCGGCAACGGCAGCGACTAGATCAGCAGCGGGAGCTGCGGCGAACGCCCTATCAAAACGTGACGGCGAAAGGGGTGGCGACTGGTCGCAAAAAAATATATAAAAAACAAAATAAAGGAATCGGAATCCAGGACAATCATTGAATCCTTATTACTGTCATTATCGAGGGCCGGCCACGCGGGTCTTGTGGTTGCGTTTTTCTTTTTTTTATAAAAGCTGAAAGTTGGTAAAACAGGGTATATTACAGATGTGAAAATGTATGTAACAGGCAAAAGAATATTACCAATCCCATAAATCAGTTATTATTATTAGCATTAGTTTAGAATATAGTTAAATAATTTCAATCTAAAATTTTATTTTTTTATATTTTTATAATTTTTTTTTATGTTTTTATATAATTATTTTTATTATTGAACAATTAGTACAAAAATGAATCTAAGAATGAGTTTTCCATAGTGTGAGCCTTAGAGAAACTGAAGCATACGTGTGTTTTTGTGTGTATATATGTACACAGCTCGACCTCACGTACAGGGTATAGTTTGGTCGTGCACTTTCGAACACTCTGGCTTGTTGTTTTATTTTCTTGTGCCGCATTGAATTTCAGTTTTTTATCTTCTTATCATCATGGCGCTTCAGCGGGTGTGTGCGTGTGTGTGTGTGTGTGTATGGTGGGCGAGGGGTGTAAGGGGAGGGGCTGTAATTTCCAACTAATTTCAGTTTAGTTGCGCAAACGACCGCGACGCGTGTCCTGCGGCAATTTTCCAGCCTGCTTGCGGTTGCCTTTTAGGTTTTTCAGCAACTCGTGAGAATTTGTGCGCTTGTCTCGCGTTGGGCGTTCATTTATTTTTTTTTTTTAGCCATCGTTTAGCGTATTAATTGTCACAAAGTATCGCATGGCGTGTCCCCAGGACACCACAACGAATCCTTATTGGTTCGTCCTCGTTTTGTGTCCACCTTTGATTGCCACGTTTATCGCCTTCAATTTATTTGTATTCCGTTTTCCAATTGCCGTTCTCTCCCTGCCCCCTGGCGTTTTATTTGCTCGACCAGCGTATTGAATTTCAATTTCAAATTGCTTTAACCTACCAGCCCCCTTCCCGCTCTCCTCCACACTTCCTCGCAGCCCTCGCTAAGCGCCCATCAATTCCATTTGCTTTTTAGTTAATTTGCTAAGTAAATAGCCGACGCTTCATATAGGTTGCATAAGACTCGGCGGGGCGGACTCTGTCATATCAAACTAGGTGTGTTCCGTCCGATTGATGCCCTGCCCGCTGTCCGCTGACCTGCTAAACGAACATTTCCAGGGCGGGCCTGTGAATTATTTGATGGTTGGGGGCGCCCAAACACAGCCTGCGCTCAAATAAAATGTGAAGTGGAACTTACAAAGAAACTACGAACTCTAGACTTGTTTTTTTCATTTGAACACATATTTATTTTATTGCCTATAACTTTGCGAACGCTAAAGCGATTTTCATAATTAATACTATTTTGGTAATAGTTTGAGTTATAGATTTATTCGGCATATTAATATTATTATTAAAAAAAATATTTTTTGGAATTCCTCTAAAAAATGTTTCTTTAAAATTTAGAATCTTAATACTTTATTTTTAATCCACAATCGATGTCCTATGTTAGTATAAAAACAGACATTGGGAATGAATCTGCGAGAATACGGTTGTTTATCAAAAATCAGGCAAAATAATTATTATTTTTTTTTTTAAATATCATTTTATTCCAATTGCTTATTTTTGGAAATTTTGTTTCTGAGTACCGAATAAAGAACTTTTCACACTTCAAACTACCATAATTCTGTCCAAGTAAGACTTTCGGATCATGGTTTATCCTCTAGATTGAATCTGCAAATAGTATTTAAAGATAAAAGTTTTTCTGTTTCACACACAAACCACCTCATACATAATTATATTTTAAGTGTTATTAAAAACTTCTCATTCATAATAGACTTTGAGAAATTTAAAAAATTAATACACAAATTACCAATCAAGACTCAAATGAGCTGTGTTATCAATGCACAATAGCAAATTCGATAACAAGTGCTCGAAACGGAACGATAAACAAAGTTAAAAATAATTTATACGGGATTGTCATCATTCAAAGTCTACTTCTATGAGTGCATTGCTTATCTATACAAATTTACCATAATTTATAGCCCAGGTCTGGTGATATACAAGTTCCTAAAAGGTGACCGATTGTACGTCGAGCGCTGATATCATGCATAAAATATCAGAAAATATGGGAAACTACATGACTTCATTATAGAAGAAGAAGAAGAAGAAGGCGAAGCAGCAGAAAGAAGCCCGAAAAAGGAATGAGAATTGCCCTAAATAAATACAAGAAATGTGTGTTGACTGATAATAATAAAGAAAAAAGTTATAATAATAATCGAACGCGTAATTCAAATCAAATGTCTTTCGGGAAACAAGCAATTAAAAAATTCCCGCTTTTCGAAAGAGACGGCATGAGTGTGCAACAGAGAGACGGAATTGTAATTTGTTATCATCGATACGATCGTCTGGCTGCGCATAAACAAATTTATTTCATACGCTATTTATTTATGATATTTACAGGTGACGACGTAGCGATGTCACCTGCGCTTATCTGCCGCGCTGATATTAATAGCAAATATTGAAATTCTCGGAAATGCAGCGCCCCAATACGTACGATTTATATAAAATTACGAATGCAACAAAAAAAAATTAAATGGAAAAAAACGAGCTCTACTTAAGAACTGTAAAGTGCATTTATCGCACTTGATGCAACCCTTCGACAACGGAAATACCACTCGAAACAGTCCAAGGTTTTCAGTTTTCCATCTTAAGCTGCAAGTTTCGGCATTGAATATGGGCAATTGCCGATTTAAGTGAATTTCGGCCATTTTGTCGTTCCCAGAGATTTTTGCATTCTGCGCCTTTTTTTGTTGTCTTCTTTCTTGTTGCGTGTTGTTGTCATCCACATGGGGCCCTTGGCTCTCTTGGCAGGCCAATCAATCAAGTTTTTTTTTCTGCTGCTGCCGTCTTCACTCGGGCTTTTGCATGCGCCGACAACAAGATGGAGGCTGGCATCGAGACATAAATATGCAAGGCCCCAGCTCAGCAAAAAACCACAGCAAAAAAAAAAAAATACCCTGAACAGCCAATGCACACACTCACACAAATTTACATTGCAAGGTGCAAAAGGCGTAGGAAGAATGGGAAGACAAAAGGCCGAAGAGAACATACACTTTCCTAAGGGAACTTCCAAGATATATTCAATAAAATAGCAAAAGATTTAAGTTAAGTTCTCAAATTATGTTTGAAAACTTAAAGTTTTACAAGCTGCATCAAAATTTGCCAGGAGGATAAACTTGCAATTGCTTTTCTCTTAAAAAATATTCTCTTAAAAAAAAAACACTTGCATTAAATAAAAAAAAATTCTATACACAAGAACTATATATCTTAAAGTTACAAAACAGACAGGCTTTAAATTTTCAGCTGAATAGAATTTTGTTAGCAGGCTAAACCAACAGCTCCCTTAATTAATATTCGTTAATAATAATTAATAATTGGAATTCAATTATTTTTACAACGCACATGTTTGCTTTGCTTTACAAAAAAGAGAGAATAAGCTATATTGAAATTATTTAAAAATAAACCTGCACTGCTCTCAGCTGGCAAGTTTTACCAGGTGGATTAAAATTTTTTTAGCAGAATATTTATTTCATTTATTTTTTAATAAAATTTTATTTTGGATTTAAATCTAAAACTTTACCCAAGAATTATCTGAGCGCTACAAATCAGCGCCTTCATTTACCCACTCTAAGCAAACTTCATGTTAAAGTTCTGATACCCACGGCCGGAAAGCCAAACGTGGCATGCAACGCAGCATTGACAAACTGCCAACAAACAGCGCGACGTCCATTGGGCAGCGGCTGGGTTCGAACCCCTTCCACTTCCTCTTCAGCTGCTCTCCTGCATTCTGTATCTGTATCTGTATCTGCATTCAGCGGCTGCCAGTTTTGCTCACTCGCATCTTCTCAAGTCTGAAGTCTGAGGTTTTTCTTAATTTATGCGTTTTACGCGTTCGATATGCAATTTTGTTGTTGTTGTTCTAATGACAGACGCTGGTCGCATGTTCGATTCCCCCTGGTCCGCTGTGGGGCTTGTCGCAGTCAGAGATGCTGCCAACGTTGTTGGTCTTATCTGCGCGAGGCATGCTGCTTTCATCTTGTAATATTTATAATGTTTAATGGAAGCAAACATAATTACACAAATATCATTGAAAATGCAAAATTATGCCCTGAGATAAGAGTGCAAGATGAGCTGCCTGACAAGTTGAGACATAAATTAATGTCGACTACAGTCCATAGGAGCTCCTTTTAAAGTTACTGTGGAACTGTCTATACATCAATAATTTATATGGAACTTCATTACGCAGCAATAAATACAATGGACTGAGCTGATATAACGATTTGATGAAGTTATTCATGTTCTCTTGCGATCTTCTACGTATATTAAATATATCAAATATTATTGATTACATTTTTTATTAAAAAAATATATTATTTAATTATTAGAATCAATTATTATTATTATTTAAAATGTAACTATATAATTGGGACTTTATCGTCAAAATTACATAAGTGTAGATATTTTGTGACCGTAAAATTAAATTAAACTCAGAGGTAATTTAAAATTTAATTGAAAAAATTATGATTTTTAGAAAAAAAAATTATTTTTCTCGGTTAGAAGATTTTTTAATTTTATATAATAAAATGCTGATCAAAACTATTTCAACTAAATTAACAATTGAATAATGTAAATGTAAATTTTAATTTATTTGTAAATTTTGGACAGTACAAATTTTGATGTTTAAATAGTTGTTTAATTAGCATAGAAATAATTTAAGTAATATAATAAAAATGCAGATGTAAACTATTTGATTTTAGCAATTAAATAATATAAGTGTTGGTACTCTATTCCATTTCAGGAATAAAAGAAATACCAAATATTTTTCTCTCTTTCCCCTATCGACATTTATTTAAATGACCCTCATAACAATTATGCGCTCAATTGATGGCCAATGCAGAAAAGGCAACCGCTGATCTGAATTTTCGTAGCCAATTAATTAATTAAACAGCCGAAACACCCACACACCAAACACACACACACACACACACACACCGCGCACACACATAGTTACAAGTTTCAGCGGCTGCTTTTTACATAAACGAAATGCAATGAGAATTTATGACTGCGACCCAAGTGAGCCAAGTCAACAAATTTGTCAAAGCAAATCAATGGGCGGGTCAAGGAGGGGTTGGGTTAGGTAGGGGCTGCTATTGCCAGCGCCACCCCCTCGCAAATAGTTCCCAGCGAGTGTGTTTGTTTTTTCTCTTTTTGTCTTTTTTTTTTTATGCTATCGAAATCGGTTAATTGTAACTGACGCCCAGATGTGCGCAAAAGGTCCAACGACAAGCGGCGACAAACGGGCGACACTTGGCCAAGAGGGGCGGGGCAAGGGCGGGCTTGAGCTATGCGTAGCTGACTCGAAATCGATATGATATGTGCTGCCAGTGAGCTGCGAGCAGCGGTTGGTTTGGCTAATTATTCAATTGAAGAACGTTTAATTTATTTCAATATAATCGAATTGAAAGATCGGAGGAGCTGAAATTATAACAACAACAACAACAACAACAACATTCACAGTAGTAACTGGCAACTGGCGCTCCCACGGCAAGCCAAACAAATTCATTTAATGGTTAATTGCTCATAGCAAACGCATCCAGAGGGGCTTAATGCTTAGCAACAATGGCGTTGGTCAAAGGGGAGCTTTAAGAAAATTAACTGACTTTTACTGCAGCAAAATAATGTATTCTACTGTTATTGATTTTTTAGAGTAAAGCCCCTTTAAATTAACAGCCGACTACGCCACTGCTTGGCGCTATGCACTGGTACATTTAGTGTATTTTGCCGCCTACTTGAAAGGCTGCAAATTTAAATTTGATTAAAGTAAACAACGGAAACTCAATTGCAAAAGTAAATGAAAGTCATAAAAAAAAAAAACAGCAGAACTTTAATTCGATTAAAACTGGCTGGGACAAAGTAATGTGTCCGATACGTATATACCCATTATACATTCCCTGCCAGGAAGTTGACATCTGCTGTAGAGAATGGGCAAATTGAATGCATTTAAGTGCGCTCTATCGATGGTTATTTCAATTAGAAATGTCTTATATATATATATATTATTTTACTATATTTTCTATATCATATTTTACTTAAATTTTTTTCTGTGTTAAATACGTTGCTCTAGAAATTTTTGTACTCGTGCTCAAAGCTCTCCACGCAACTTTAAAACTCATCTACTATACTCTTTAGGAACTACTTTTTGGAACTTTAGGACACGGCCTTAAATCCCTCTACCCTATATAATAAAGTAAATCAATTCTTAGAGGACTTTTGGACTTAAGTTCGAATCTCTCGTCCCACCATTTCTGGCACGCCCCAGCGCCCATTTTCCGACACTTCGCACCTCATGTCGATAAGTTTGCTTAATGATATGACAAAATTGATGTTCATTTTAATGCGAGAACAGTGCGCATAAATTAATTAAGAGTGCGAACAGGCGGCTGGGTCTGGACTTTGGCCAATGGGAGAAGGGGCCAATGGCAATGGCTCTCGTAATCGTAAAACGTAAATGTTTATTAATTTTTGTTGGCAGCGACAATTAAATATGTATGGAATATATGTATATATACCTACAGATATAGCATGCACTTGTCTATATGCGCGAGTATTACTAATGTATTTACGATCAAGACAAATGTGTCACCAATGACAACAGCTACAAGCGACAACAGCAACAACAACTACAACATAAGTATAACAAAACAGGTCTATAAGTGGCAATGAGGCAAAAACCGTAACACGGCCACACAACATGACACAAAAATTAATAACTGGCAACGACTTTTGCTCTGTATCTGTATCTACAAACACGTACCGTTGTGTATCTGTATCTACAGCTCATTCTGGGTATAAACTCATTAAATTTACAATAATGCGTACACTAACTAAACGCGCATTAACAAGTTGGTTGCACTCAAGGATACACGCTCAAATGATACCCTGTAATATATAAAAAATACACTTTAAACAAACAATTTCATATCTTAATATTGATCAGGAAAAATCAGAAAAATTACACATTTTTGGGTTTCACTTTTCGGGCTACCCATTTTTGACTGTTAACAGGGTATAAAAATCCAAGCTGCTCAGTTATTGTTAATGAAAAAGATGTCACCTTATGGAAAGATAAACGGTAATTTTGGGAGGGGAGAAGTCACAAACTTCCCGACTGTTGATGGTTGATAAGTGGGGGCAGTACATATAATTATTTGCTTTTAATTAAATTACGTGGAACAACTGTGCGCGTAAGTGGATTTGTGGGGAAATTAGAATTGTTAAAATGTGTCCAACAGATTGCAGCCCCCCCTCCTCCCTGTAGGGTGAACATAAATTCATTAATGCTTTGAGTTTAATTTGCTTTGGGCTATCATCTTATCAGCAAACGCGCGAGAGTTTTGAATTTAATAATTATTGTTTTCTTTCTTTGAGGCAAATGATAAACGTCTTTGGAATGCGCCATGAATCAGTTTTTAATTTGCAGGTGAATTTAAAAAGAAAAAGGGGAGGGCAGGGGAAGGCGGCACACGCATGTTAAAACGAAAGAAAAAAAAATGAACAGAAGCCAAAAGTAAAAGGAAAAAGGGCAGACAAAAAACAAAAACAATAACAAAAAAGCTAAAGTAAAAATAAAAATCGTATCGGTTCTGATACGTGATCAGCGCATATTTATCGCGACATCTGCGCAGTGTTTGCGCCATTAACAGGCCAAGACTTGCGGGCCTGGTAATGAGGCCACAGATGGCCGAGATAGAGGATAGAGGATCTGGCCTGTAGCTCAAGCCTAGAGTCGATACACTCACAGAAAAAGAAGTTGTTTTACGGCGTATTAGAATTCTCAACGCTTTGCATCTAAAGTTTTAACACCATTTCGTGCTTGAATATTTTTTTAATTAAGTATAAATAATTCATCATTTTATAATTGTTTAATGTTGTTAATTACAAATAAAATTGTTTTTGTTTTTAATACAAGTTCGCCACTAAATACAAACATTCTAGAAACAAGAATATTGTACGTAAATTAAGAAAAGTTCACCTTGGCCGCATTTTAACCAACTTTGATTTAAATACAAAATTCATGGATTTTCCCCTAAGTGTATCAATGCGAATATTTCCTAGGGCTCTACCTTATTCCTGTAAAGACAAACTGCAGCCAAAATTTAATATCTATACTTTTATGAAAGTCTCAGCTGTTATTAATTGAGAGTCCTTCTGCAGTGTCTCTTTCTCTGAGTGTAGCATCAGCCGCAGCTGAGGCAGATTGTCAGCCTCGATATGGTAAGCACTCAAAACTGAAGCTGAGCTGCTAACTGGGCTGTCTATGCAGAGCAGCCCGACTCCTACTACCTACTGCTGCCCCTGTCCCCACGCCTACACCTATTCCTCCTTCTCCTCCCACTGTTCCTACTCCTGCTCCAACTTTCAAGATCACAATCGCTATCGAGTGCTTCGGCTTCAGCTTCAGCCAAGAGGAGTACGCGAAACGCGTGCACGACCTGTCAAATTCAAGTTTGGCGCTTTTTCTCGTGCACTCATTATGATTATGACTGTAGCTGGCATCGTTTGGAGTATGGTATCATCCAGCAGATAGTACGGCATCGACATGCACACCTCATTTTGGTAAGTGTAAAAAGTGGTGCAAGGAATGCTGTGGAGCGGAGTGCTCCAAGTTTAAATTAAAAGCAAAATATTAAGGTGATCAAAAAATATGGTTAAAAAATATTAAATAAAGAATTGTTATAATAAAGATTAAAAAAAAACACCCCATAAAAGTTCTAAAGCAATAAATTTCTTAATGGCTTAGAAATGGAATAAAAATTGATTCCACGTAATAATTTTTTCTATAAAATTTTTGCCCAAATCTGAGGACAAGATAAGCTTCAGACATTTTCAGGATGGTAAATTACAAATTATAATGTATGTTCACAACATTTAATTTGATAAGCAAATAAATAAATAAGAAACAATAAAAACAAATATTTTTCTAACCCATTGGGAAAAAGCTAAACTTTGCCAAATGTTCTTAAATATTTAACTCATAATAAGCTCATGAAGTATATAGTACACTCAATTCCTAAACTTAAAATTAGACAAAGCTTTGCCCTAATCAATAAATGCCAATACTTTAATCACAATCATAAAAGAATCCTCAACTAGATTTCTTTTCACGACGAGTAAATAAAATTCAGTTCTTTTCCTTTTTATTTGCCACCATTTTTAGCTGTGCTTCGTTATCACAAGATTTCCCACATATTCAGATAATTTTCATAAATTCTAGAATGGCATTCATCCATCCCATCCCATCCATTCCCCTCAACCCGTCTAATTGACGCTCGACTCTACGCGCCAATTAATACAAGGCAAACATTTCGGATTTTTCTTACGCAAACAAGCCACAGACAGAGAGAGAGAGTGTGTGTGTGTGTGTGTAAGTGGGAGAAGGAGAGCAAGGGTAACGAGTACGAGTATAAAAATGCTTTACAAGTACACAAAAGTGTCATTCCATCACTCACTTAAAGTATTCATCCATTAATTGCCCGAAAGCCATTGCAGAACGTTGCGGCCAAAAGGACAGAACAGCGCAGAGTGAGGGACGGGAAGGGAAGGAGGCCACAGGACAGGTCGCATCAACTGACGCCAGTGGCCAACAACAACAACAACAACAACGATGACAACGATGATGACGACGACGACGACGACGACGGCGGGCGACTTTCAAGTCGAGGCGGCAGCCATAATGCAAAGAGCTCCATTCCCAGCTCCAACTTCAACTCGAACTCCAACAGCAGCTCCTGCTGCAGGGCAATTACCATGATTCGCAGTTAGCAGTTGAGGGGGGCGCCGGGCAGCCGAGGGGGGGTTGCCGACTGCAGATTTAAATCAGCACAAAATGCGACGCTCGACGCTGGACATTGGCTGAAGATTGGCTGAAGCCTTGACAGGCGCACGTTGACAGTGCGTTTGACAGCAGACAAACAGACCATAAAGACAGACTCGCTCTCTCCCTCCCTCTCTCTCTCTTTCTATATCGATCTCCCTCTCGCGTTCCCGTCTCGCTGCGACAACAGTCCTTGTCGTTGCGAGCTGCTGCTGCTGCTGGTGATATTCAAAGTAATTGCTTGAAAAATGCAATAAAAATGTACGAGCAAAAAATAAGCATGATTGAGAAGAGCATGCACGACTACACTATACCCTATAGGCAGGTCTAAAGCGATGATATGTGTGCAACAGATTAAAGATATTTATACTTATGTGTGAATCTAAAAATTGATTGATTGACCGATTGACTGATTGATAAACTGATTAGTGATTGACTGATTCATAGACTGATTAGTTACTGGCAACCTGACTAACTGATTGATTGATTGACTGACTGATTGACTGACTGACTGAATGATTGACTAATTAACTGACTGACTGAGCGACTGATTGACTGACTGACCGCCTAAAATTGCATGTACACTAAAGAATATATCTTGCCCCTACCTGAACTTAACTATATCAAATTCTATAAATATATTTTATATGGCAGTAAAATTCCTACAACTGCCCTTTACATTTCTTTCCATCACTTTAGACTACCCTTCCATGCCCATTTTGTAGCTAAAGGGTATAAAAGAGGTAAAGTTACAAAAAAAAGGCAAAATAAACAAGCTGACAACTGATGGCAAAAATGGTGGAATCTGGCCAAAGGAACGCCTGAGTATGTGAAAAAGTACAATTGTTATGGTGGCATAAACTATACTCGTAAGTGGCCACTGACCGGCCCCGAGTCGATCCCGAAAGCGCTCAGGCCCCGAGCGCTGCCTGAAACTGACAACAGCAAATGGGACGCAGTGATTGGATGCATATCAAAGTAGACAGCGGGAACAATGAAAGGCCAACCATAGGACGAAGACGACAAACACACGAGTCACATATATACATATTATATATTTAAGTATATATATATATATGTGTATATATCTGTGCAAACTGAGCTACTGCAGTAACATTGTCTGCCTTGTGGCCTGTTGTGGCTTTTTGGTAACGCCTTTGGGGCTATACGCAAAGCTTTTGGCTTTCATGTCATTCGCTTGGCATTTGTTAACATTTTTGCTCACCAATCGGCAGGCAGCGCAGATAAAAGAATTGCAGCTGAACTAGAGAGAATCGTCAGATTCTGTGAGATCTGAGAATTGTGCGCTAATATCCAAAAGGAAAAATCTTACAAAAGAAAAACAGCATAGACACAAGAAGAAGGTAAAATTTTATACATATATATATTTTTTTAACTTTCAATATTTATCTTTTTTTTAGGTAAATGCCCTGCAATAGCTTAAAACCTCCTAATTGTTTTCTTACAATGTGAATATCCCAATATATAATATAATTTTGAGCTATATATGGTTTCTTAAATTCAAAAAAACAACTTTAATATCTATAAGCCTATAAGATCTCGATCTGAAAACTGCGCACTAAGATCCAACCGAAAAATCCTTGATAAGAATTATACAGATAATAATATAGTAGGTTTAAATATACATATATAATTTGCCAGGCTTACATTGCATACAAAATCTTTAAGCTAATTAAAATTACGACAATTTTTTTCTTTTGTTCTTTTGCTTTTAAATGTGAATTGACCAATATACAAATTTATTATTTTTTTTTTTTGTTTTGCTTAAATTCATATTTAAATTTTAATAATTTTAAGGTAATATATATCTTTAATATCTCTCTATAGATTCGGAGATCGCCTGTAAGCCGTAAAAAAAAAACTCAACTAATTATCAAAGCTCGGACGAGGTTCGAACCCCCCTCAAATTGGCATCAATTACATACAGCAATAAGCGATTACGATAAGCGCCAAGCGTTTAGCTCGTCAAAAAAAAAAAAGGGTCAAGGACTTGGCTAGGGCTGTGCTGGCAGGATCTTGACCCACCGAGCTACGCAATAAGCGACGTTTAAGTGTAACTCGAAACCGTCGAAGCGGAGCGTCAAATGAAGGCAGACGGTTTACATAACACTTGAGCCAAATCGAGCAAACAGCCAGCGAACTCACGCACAGCTACAGATACAACTACAGCTCGAGATACAGATACAGCTGTAGTTACACAAACATATGGATACATGGCAAAGTCTGAGATACGCAGCGGCGCCTGGTTAAATACTTGCAATTTTATGAGGCAGCGCAAAAGTGAAAACTGCGCGTCGAGAAGGAAACACGATACAATGGCCAAACACAGTCAAGGACATGGCCGCAAATCCTGCACTGCATCCGCCCCAAGCCCCCCAATCCCCGCCCGGACGGTCAGACAGCCCAGACAAACGGTTAGCCAGACAGCTGGACGCTGGCTCGGATCGCGTGGCTTCCACAGAGGTCATTGGAGCCAAAAGTTCAGCGCGAATTCGCGCGAAAATAATCAACTTTCGAGTGAAAGTGAAACAATCAAACTCGTGGGCGGCTCTCTCACACACAACTAGCTCTGGCTGTGGTTGTGCTGGTGCATCTTAAAGGTCTGCGCAGTGTGGGAGGCCTTGATATCTGACTTCAACCACTTGCCGACGGTAAACAACAAGGCGTTCATAATGAACCCAATAAAGTTCATAAATATAACTTTGTGGTTGCTAACAGAAACTTCAGAGTATAGTAATTACATTCATATAAGCCTTATGTAAAGAATAATCTTAATCTATTCTAATATAATCGAGAATATATTTAACTATGATTAACATAAGTTATTTATACAAAAATTCTTGTAATAGCTTTTTTTCTTCTTTTGAATTAATTACTTTATATTTTTTTAAAATTAAGATTCGTGTGAATTTGTCAAACATAGAACGACTAAGTTCCATTTATATTCCAGTTAAACATAATATAACTTACTTCCAATTAAATTCCAATTAAATAAAACGCGACTAAGCTCCAATTAAATTGCAGTTAAGTGTTAACTATCAGAAAATCAGCTAACTGTTCATAAATCTTAATGAGAATTTCAAGAATATGAGACTGTTTATGAGACTGTAAGACTTAAATATATGAAATTGAGAGAGAGAACGTTTAGAGCTTATTTTAAATACGAAAATTATTGAGTATTTTCTACTTAATTAATTAAATACATTTTTATTTTTTGGTCAACGTTAAGTGTCGATTAAAAAAAAATGATTCAATATTTATTTTAAGATGGTTGCGGAACAAAAAGTACTTTAAATCTAAAGTATAAGACGTTAAGAATTTTTTCACGCTCATACTTGAAACTTTAACAACAATACTTTCTCTGAGTGTATGTTACGAAAAAAAATCACTTCCACATAAAAATGTTATATAACATATTATAGAAATACATAAAATAAATAAATATATGAATAGAAAACGAAAGTAAGAAAAATATAATAATATAGAATATAATATACTAGATATAGCTTAATTAAAGTAAATAAAACGCAAAAGCCTACGCAGATAAAATTGTCTAGTTCCCAGATACCTGTATATACCCCAAGTCAAAGACTCATATTGGACTTTTTGGGGCACACTTCCTAGCCGCACTCGCGGGGCAGCTTTCTTATCAGTTCAGTCATCCAGCACGCAATGCAAGCCATAAGAAAAATAAAAATAAAATATAAAAATGAATCCCAACCACAAAAGGTCGAAGAAAATTTTGCAATTAACTTGGGCAATTTTTGCGATTTTTAAATATTATGGAACACGCACAAGAACACACACACACACACACACTCACGCACACACACTCAGTGGCATACCCGCTGCTCTCTCCACAAAGTGGAGCAGGAGCACTTGCCAGCATTGCCAGCCGTCTGTGTTGGCTCTGCGATCTGGCAGCACTGATAAGCCCGGCAGAGCGGCCAGCCGGCAATTTACAGCCGAAAAACTGTGGCCGATCCTCGATCCTAACCTTACACAATCCCCCAGCTGCTGTGCGGTCTGATCTTGGCCTAAACCGAGCTAACTGGCCAAGTGGCCAACTGGGCAACTGACCAACTGGTCGCAGCTTCCGCTTTGCCTCCAACTGTTGCAAGCTGCTCGTGGCTACAATTTTATTTACGAGTCATGCGCGCGACCGTCGCCTTGCAGACGGCGATTACCCCCGATTACCCCTCAGCCCCTCGCCCCCTTTCGGCTCCTTGGCATTCGCGTGTGTGCGTCGCTTTTTATCCATACTCATTCATTCATGCCGACTGCCTGCTCCATGGAGTGGAGAGTGCCAAGCTTGCCTCGGAGACCCACTGGACACGCACCCAATAAGTTTTGATTAGATTGCCACCCCCACACACCTGCCTATGTGCGTCACCTCAAGTGCGGGCGAGTGGAGTTAATTAAAAAACGCTCAATAAGCAATGTGGAAGGAGAGATCAAGGCTTATGTTCTACTAGATTTCATAGAGATAAAAAGTTTATTTAGTTTAGCAATTCTTAATCTTGGAATAAAACAATGCTCATTTGTTAAGATCTTCTAGATCTGAATAGATGATGCTATACTGATCTAATTTTTTTTCATTAGTATTTTCTACAATTGAAATAGCGCACAATAATAAATAAATAATAATAACAATAGTTATAATAAATAAAAATATAAGTAATAAATTAAAAAAAAAATTTTAACTTCGTTTTTAACAAAGCGTCAAACAGTAACCCGTAATTAAAACTGAAACTTGAACCCAAACAACTGACTGTAAAATGAGCTAAACCCAAACCTGAAACATTTTCACACTAAAATTGCATTGGCTTAATTTGGGAATATCGTAAAATTGCAGCTTCAAAAATGTATATTGCCTGAACTTAAGATTAAATTTAATTAAAATAAAGAAGACGAACTATTTTTTCATAAATAATAAATATAATTGTTTTGCAATATAACATAATAAGAACCAAGGTTAAAATCAAAGTCTTGGCTAATTGGTGTGGAAAATTTAGGAAATTTTTTTATATAAATGGTTTTTACTATATAGTAAAATACAATTCGCAGCAAGATTTTCAGATCAAATCTCTGAATAATAAAATTATATAAAATCCTTTCAAATAAATTGCCCAAGATAAGTAAAAAAGTGTAAATACACATCATAAATATTTTCTATAGTTCCCCTAAAATATCTTGCGACTTTCCAAATTCCCCCAAGAACTCTGGCCTTATCCCAGCTGGTGCTGATATCGCATCAGCGATAATGCGCAGCTACCGATCATCGTAATGGGCCAACCAAATTATTATTATGAATGCCCCCACGGGCAAGAAACCACTGCAACCACTGGAGGCATTGACAAGCTGCCACTTCCTGCAGCAGACACCCACACGCCGAGGCTGCGGCTGAGGCAGCAGCAAAAACAGTTTCTGGCCACGTTTTGTGGCCAGGTTCAGGTTAATAGACATTTTGCCTATTTTAATAAGTGGCTAAAGGCGTGAAATACTCGTGCGGGTGCTGTTGTTGCTGTTGCTGCTGCTGCTGCTGCCTTTGGGCCTCCTATCGCTGTGGCAACTATCAATGGCATGGCCACCAGGCAGTTGCCACACGTTGCAGTTGCAAGTTGCAGCTCGGGCTCGGCTTTTGCTGTTTGCCAGTAAATATGATTTTTGCAGTTGTTTGTTGTCTTTCCCTTTGTGCTGCAACCCCTCCATTGCCCCACTCCCTCCCCTCTCGCCACACACAGCCAATTTGAGCAGCAGCCACAAGGTGAGAAATGAGATTTTAATCGGACGTGTCTGATTTCAAATGAGCTTTAATGGGGAACCCATTTAGCAGCAGTTGCCCACAGACTCCCAGTCTCCCAGTCTCAGTAAGTTCTCCGCCAGTTCTCTGCCCGCTTTTAGTTTAGTTTATTTATATTTATTTTACTTTTCTTAGTTTTTTGTATATATATATATATTTGCAAAGGTTTTCTTCTCTGCTTCTCTCTTGCTATCGCGCTTTGTGCAGCTTGGGGCAGTTGCGCATTTGCGGAGTCGCCTCCTGCTGCAACAACAGCAACATTTTTATTACATTGTTGTGCCACATGAACTCGGAATTTGCTTGCTTTAATTTTATATTTCTTAATATGAAATTGTATTAAAATTATTAAAAATCAACTTGTTTCTTCTGTAATTTTATAGGTTGAGAGCAGAATTTTAAATTCGTTTTTTTTGGGATTAGTGTAACTAAATGAAAATTTGAATTAAACGTAAAGAAATATTGTATGAAAAATAATAACAAATTTTCTTTTGAAACATCCATGTTTTATAAAAAGCATTTTAAACTACTTCTTTTACAACATTTTTTCAAAATATTTTCTTTAATGAAAGCTTATATTTAATAAATATGTCCAAAATAATAAAGTAACTAACTCTGAAGGCGGATTTTAAAAGAACTGATGCTAATCAAAATATATTTATTTTATTTTTCAATAAGTATAAACAGATATTTGATGACAAAATCTATGTTTGAACAATTTGAGCTCTATTTATAGGTTATTTAGATTTTATTATGAAAGTTTTTATATTTTTGTCCAATTATTTATTATATTTAAAGTATTACTAATAGACAGCCTGTCAAATTTGTAAAACATTTTTAAGTATTTAAAACGGACTACATTTTATCTTTAGCCTCAATCCACAATCTTGTCTATATTTTATTTATATATATATTTTTTTAATTATTTACTGTATTTAAAGTATTTATTGCAGTCAGTATAAAGTCTGTACAATTTAACTATTTTTCTAAAATATATATTAAGTATTTAAAGCAAACTAGATATGTTATCTCTAGCCCCTGCCCATTACAAGTCCTACCACAATCTCTGCCCCAAGCAGTTACTTCTACACCACGCAACTGTTGGTCTGCTAGCCTTTTAAGTCCAGGTTTCCCATTCACAGTGCCCCATTAAGGACCTAATAATTTTCGACCTGCGCATCGCGATAAACACGCAAAATCTTCTGTTCTTCTTTGTTGTTTTTTTGCTTTGGTTTTTTTTTGCCAGCCAACAACAGTCGACACCTTTTGTGTGCTCATCTTCTGGTCGAGATTTGTTCAGCCACCCATATTCCGCTTGCCTGACTGCCACACCCCCGCGCTGCCCCCTCCCAGTTGGAGTGTGTCCCCTTGGGCTATTTAAGCAAATGATCAGCAATCGAATCGAGCAGCCGCCAACACGCAACGAGTGTCCCGCAGCCCCCTTACCCACTGTTAACTTGGCCTTAACTTGGCACAAAGTGTGAATTGTTTTGTGCCCAGAGCCAAGTTGGCAGATAAGCGCGGCCCAAGCCCAGCTGCAGGTAGCCAACGTTTAAGGCCAGGCCAAGTCCGGCAGCTGCAGTTTTTGCATACGAGCCCGGACTCAAACTTTAGGCTGAGCGAGTGGAGCGAGGAGTGAGGGGCAGGGGGCAACTGTAGCTGCAATTTTCAACGCGCATTCTTGACGTTTTTTCCCACATTAGCCGCATTGTTGTGGCCACAACGGAACGGGCTGGAACACGGGACCAGCTACCGGTCTTTGGGTCTCCATGCAAAACAGCTTGTTAAGCACTTGTGCCCCCAACAACAACAACAACAACAGCAACAAAGTGGCACATTGTATGCTCGACTTTCAAAGTTGGTTTTTTTTTTGAGATTTTTTTCTTTCGTCTTGGCTGAGCTTATTAGGCAAATAAAGCGCGCTGCGGGCCAAGTTAGCAATTTCAGCGCTTAAATCGCGCCACGCATTATTATCATAATCAAGAGTGAAAACGCGAGACGCGCGAGGCGACATTAAAGGGCTAAAGGTAGGCGGCATATCATTATCATTATCGCAGTCTTATCAATGCGTAAGACACGCACAGGACATCGAGATCAGAGCTGAGATATGCGCACATATGGGCAGAAGTAGTTGGAGGCCTAAAGGAGTTGAAGCTTGCAGTTAATCAAGATAGGATGTGACAAAGGAAATAAGTATATTTATATATATATCTATAATTATAAATTTGTGTATATATATATTTAGAGTGCTTGCAAATAACTGGTTTTTTTTACGTTTACTTAAGATTTAATATAAATTTGATAGTACGTAGTCACCAAATTTCGTAGTCTTAACTTTTATAGTTTCTGAATTTCTTTCCCATGAAAACTCTTATGTTTTATGGGCAATATCTTTGGTTGTTATGCAATTCTTTTGTGAATTACTTATGCTCAATATTCTCGCAGCACACCCAAAAATACACACACACACACACACACACACACTTATAACCGCCAATAGGTGCACACAAATCGAATTTCTTTTGGGTTTCGAAGTACAAGTAGCGCATTACTCATACGCTCCGTTCGCCGTGTGCTGAGCACTCGAGTTCTCATATTTCATGTAAAAAAGAAATACAAACTAAAACATAGTCGAGTACACACACCCGCACACACACCGCTACCTATGCCTGAAAATTCAATAAAAATTGGGCAAATTGAAAATGTGCACCCCCCTCTTCTTCATCCATAAACAAATAGGAAAAGCGCCTGCCCCGAACACTCGCTCATAAATATTTAAAAATTAATTTCACAATATGCTGGGCACCATTTTCTTTATTTTTTTTCCTGCTCTTTTTGGTTTGCTTTTTGACCCGCGAGTCATTTTTCAATTTCATACTTAATTTTATGGCATAAATGCCAAAGTTTTATATAGGCGTGCGAGCGGGAGAGCACCATGATATATAAGACAGAGAGAGAGCTAGCTTATATAAGATGCCATCATATTTCATGTGTGTGTGCTGTAGGAGTTTCTCTAAGGTGCAAACAGAAGGCAGCCCCAGCAGCTGTAATTACATACACCACCCAACTGGCTACGGGTGGACGCTTGGTGGTAGGCAAGTTTTTCCTCCACTTGCTTTTCTATTCTAAAAACCACACACATGCATGGCAAATGTTGCATATGTATATGTAGCAGAATATGCCAACTAGCTGGGGTGGCAGGGTTGCCTTGGTGGGGTCGGTAGGGGGCTGCTAGGGGGCTGGTCGGGTGGTAGACAAGAAATACCTTTCATATGTAGCACTTTGCTGCACAGTTATCGTATTTTATGTGCTCGTCCGGATGCCTCGTGTCCTGGGCCCTGTCCTTGTCCTGTGCTCGTTGCACACACACACACACACACATACACACACAGAGCTGTGTGTGCGACGTCGTTTTGCAACATTTTGTGCCATTTGTGCAGTTTTTCATGTTCATGTGCATGTGCAGGATATGAAAATTTTCCAAAGCGCATTTTTCTCTCCCGCTCTGCGCTTCGTATCCTTTCCTATATACATATATACACGATATACATACGTGTGTATGTGTGTGTGTTTGTGTGCGACGCATTCAAGTTGGGAAATTGTGCACTTACATTATCATAATGGAAACGGTTTTGACTTGAGTGCCAGAGTTGTCGCATGCAGTGCAAATATATTAACATAAAATATCGTTCAAATAAATATATATATATATATATATATATATATATATCGATATTGTACAACCCTGGCACATGCAGAGTTGTCTGCACTTAAGAGCTTACTTTAGATTATATTTTTGAATATATATGTAATTATTCTGAAATGTTTCTTAATTTTCTTTAGAAAAGCAAATATTTAGATGCATAGTAGATGCATTTTTGTAGATTTCTGGAAAGAAAACTGTGAGACAAAATAATAAAATAAAGTTCCCAAAGTTAAAAAAAATTGAAAGGCCATATAAAATTAAATAAAAGGCAAATAAAAAGAGTTTTTGTAAATTTTTTAGTTTTTAAATAAAACTCTCTTTTAAATAGTTTTTGTTAAAAAGAGCAAAATAGAAAGCTTTATTTCTATTATTATTTTCTTTTTTAAGATTTCCTTTATTTCCTTATAATTCTCAACCGGTTTAAGCGCCTATTTCTTTCAAATACCATTCTCACTTGTTCCATATATTTTTGATTGCTTGGCAGCCCTGTCTGAAGCATCTCTTGCTTGCATCGCTTCTCTGTACATTTTTGTGTGTGTGTGTCTGTGTGTACGTAAATGCGAGTGAAGCCAAGTTAAAGTGGGTGCTACATCCAGCCAGCTACCTCTCAATCCACACCCCCATTCTCCCCTTCCCCCATTACCACCTCAGCAGCCCTTCCCTACCTAATCCCCGAGGCAGCCATTGTATTCTGATTGTGCGCCTTACGGGCCGCAGTCCTGCGTGTATATATATGCATGTGTGTAGAGATGGAAAATATTATTTTTCATAAATTTTAAAATATACCGTACGAAGAAACCAGCGAGCCCCAAAGTTCCGAATGGGCAAGGAACTCGCCTCTGTGTATCTTCCTTTTCGCTCGCACTCGCTTATGTACCTATATAAATATATATATGTATATAGAAGCTGAAGAATACAGAATTGGGCAGCATATATATGGCACACACACCTACACACGTCCCGCACAAAAGGCAAAATAGAGGAAAATGTATGCAACATTTTACAATGCAAAAGCCATTTACTCGCCACCAGGCTAAAGAAAACGGAGGGAAAGCAGGAAAAAGGAAAATGGTGAGGAAGAGAAGAACGGGAGCGAAAGCATACGTAAAACTTGTGTGAGCAGCAGCATCAATGTGTGTGTGTGTGTGTGTGTGTGTATTTGTGTGTGTGTGTGTGTGTGTGTGTGTGTGTGTGTGTGTGTGTGTGTGTGTGTGTGTGTGTGTGTGTGTGTGTGTGTGTGTGTGTGTGTGTGTGTGTGTGTGTGTGTGTGTGTGTGTGTGTGTGTGTGTGTGTGTGAGGCAGTCAACATATGAAAAATGAAAAGTCACAACTGTAAAACAGAGCAAAAAAAAAAAAAAAAAAAATTAAAAAAAGAAAAGCAGAAAAGTTGGAAATGCCCACCCACAACTAGCACACGTCTTGGGGCGCCTTATATGGCATTTCCTGCCATTGTATTCACACACACACACACACACACAGCTTTTTATGTCGCTTGTCCCGAGCGTAATGTAAATAAAAAGAGACAGGAAATGTTTGCAATATGTATAAATATATAAAAAAAAATAAAATAAAAAAGAATTGCAAAAATTCTAAAAGTTTGCTGTGGGAGGGTCATAACTTAAGTTAGGTGCAGCTCCCTCCCCCTCAGCCACATAAAAAATGATGGCACAACAAGCTTTTATGGGCTGACGGGGCGTATGTGTCCGCTGTGCGAAAGAGACAGAACATCGGCGCTCTGCATATAGTCAAATGCCGAGAGGCTACACAAAAGGTTCGTGGTATACTTTTATTTTTTGTAAAACTTGCTGCTGTCTCTTTCTTGCCCCTTGCCATTTTTATGTATTAAAATCTGTTTGGCAGTTCGAAACTTTTGGGGCGGTTTTCTGCGAGGCCTTTTTTAAAATGGGTGTGGACACAAAGGGGGGATAGGGAAGGGGCATGACAATACATACAAAATAAAAATTGAGCTAAGGGGAGGTAAGTGGAAAGAAAGCAAAATAAGGCTTTTAGATGGACAAGCGATAAGAAGTGCAATAAATGTTTTGATATTGAAGATTAAAGAATAGGATTCAATTACCGAAAACTAAATAAAAATCATCATAATAAATGCATACAAAATTTAGTCAAATATAAAAATTCATGACTATATAAATACATGTATTTCTAAGCTCTTTCTTAAGATGAATTTAAACAAAGAAAAAGTAAAGAGAAATAAATGTTGTAATGAATCTTAATTTATAAATATTTTTCCATAATTTGTCAGTTTGCCAAATATACAAACAAACAAAAAATTCGTGCTGATGTTGCATTGTTACATTTTATTAAAAACCAAACAATATAGAGATTTTAGGGAAGATAAGATGCAACATGTATGGAATAATATTACGGTCAAAGTATCTAATCAGAAAAGCTGATTACACTTAAAAAAAAGCCTTGTAATTTTTTTGCATTATAAATATTATTTATAAATTAAAACTAGCTAAGAAAAATAGGTATTTCTTTGAATCGTTTTGGGCTATGACCAAGACAAACAAAATGCAAATTCACAGATCATTTAAAGAGGAAAACAATTGGCAGAAATTATATAAAAGCACCAAAAAACTAGGCTCTATTAAAATATAAATTTGTATCTATATCATAGACTCTAAACACACTAAGGTAAATATCTTAAAGATATATTTTTATCATAATTGATATACACACACATATGTACATTTTAAGCTAATAAATACTTTTTGGTTTCAAGTGCAGTTACAATTATTAAAAAGGTATTTTCCATTTTGTTTCTAATATATTTCATTAAACCATTATAATAATAAAGTGTTTATTAAATGTGCCTTAATTTAAAATAATTAATTTCAAATTTAAGAGCGTTTAATGTTGAGATGGTGATTCTAACTTTAATAACAATAGTTCCAATATATAGCCTTTGCTGTAATATAAATATACTATATATAGCACTATTTTTAATTAAATGCTTTCTCTCTTTTAATTAGGTAGATATTAACTTAATCAAGTATTCTTAAACACATCTTCGTCATGAGCAACTAGTTCGGCGCTCTTAAATATCGAATAGGGAACTAAAATGCCAATCGATTAGTTAATTTAAGTCGCAGCTGAGCGAAAAAGCCTTAAATGCTCAAGTGCTTAAGGCAGAGCCAAAGCCGAGCCAGATACCAAAACAGTTACATTTTTGGCCAGCGAAACTAAAAATAAAACACAGCAGAGAGATAGAGAGAGAAAGAGACAGACGCAGGACAATGACAAACCAAAAAAAAGAAAAACAAAAACAAAATAAAGGAAAACTACACAACAGCAGCAACAAGAAATAGCAGAAGTAGAAGAGGAAGAGCAAGCGGCAGAGCAACCGGCCCGACGATTTTTGCTAATCAATGAAATTAAAGCCCAGCGAAATTACACAAAAAAAAAGCTTTAAGCGTGACTAGCTGTGCAAGAGACGAGGGGATGGAGCGAGGGGGGTTGGCGGCGAAGAGCGACAATGTTAAATGGTTAAGTGAAATAGTGCACGAGACGCGCCGCCGACGACGTCGCCGCTGCCGACAGGGCAACTTTAATGAACGGAAATTAGCAGAAGAAAAAAAAAAACAAGCTGACAAAGCAAAGGTAAACGCCGAATGCTGCGAAGATGCTGCGAGGGCGCGGCGAATTGCAGCTGCCTGCTGTTGACGGCGAATTGGGCGCCGAGAGCGCGAGAGCGCCACGCACATGCGCCAAGTGAGCGACAAGCGCCAATGCCATTGGCTGGGCTTTCGACTGTGTGCGTGTGTGTGTGTGCGGGAGCATGTGGAGAGCGCACATTTCCCCAGCTGACGCCGCTGCCTGCCCGCTGCTACTGCGACTGCGGCTGCTGCTGTTCAAGCATAAACAAACCATTTTGAATAAAATCAGCGGCTTTGTTGCACTTACTGTGTGTGCGTGTGTATGTGTGTGAGTGTGGAACGCAAGTGCAGCGCTGGCAAAAGTTGGCTGCTTTTGCTGCATTTCGCAGTTGCAACGTCGCAGCAGCAATACGCAAAAGTCGCCGCAACGCATCGCGCGTTTTTTTGTTGCTGCTCTCTGTGCGTGTGCGTGTGTGTGCGTGTGTCTGTGTTGTCACTGTGCGTGCTTGACAACTGCAGCAGCGACAACCGCAACAACAACAACGGCAATAAATCTGCTGCTGCTGCGCGTCGACTGCTCTGTAATTATTTTAATTTATGCGTTTATCGCTTTTTACGCTCGCCGCTGCGACTGCCATTGGCTTCTGCTGCTGCTGCTGCTCCTGCTGCTTCTTCTTCTGTTTGCATTGTTTGTTGTTGCCTTGTCCGTTGACATTCACATTTTGACAGGCAGCGAATAATTCTCGGTTCTGCATCGCCATCATCGCCAATTCGCCATGTCAATTCTCTGTTTTGTCTCTTGGCTTCAGTTGAAGTTTGGCTGTTTTTGCTGCTTCTGCTGCTTCTTTCTAGTGACAATTTTTTTTTACTTTGTCACACACACGCATACATATGCATATTTTGTATATTTTACAGGCACAATGTGGCGTATACGCAATATTTTTGAACTGCATTCAATGGGAATTTAAGTTGCCGTCGGCAAAAATTCAAGAAACTTTTTTAAATTCATTTAAAAACAATACTATTATTACTTAAAATCACACTTTATTTGTCGTTTACACATAATAGACCATTCAACTATTAGGAATTAGTTTTCAAAAATTCTGGCATTTTAACCATTTTCAGCGTTTTTCGAAAAGTCGAACTACCGAAATTTAGCATTTTTCTGAGAGCAGCATTGGCATTTCTAGTGTATACAAACAGTAAACACATATTTATAGAATACGAATTTTAGATTATAAGCCGTCCGCCTTGATACAAAAAGAGTTTTAAAACCGTTTGAAAAAAAGTATATTTACTTGAAAAATTGCTTAAGAAAAAATTTTGTGTGCACGTTTCTATCGTTTTAGAATGAAGACTTTTGAAAAGCTACATAAAATAGAAGTAATTCAACTAGAAGTACAGGATATATACATAAATATGTATGTACATATGTAAATACATTATAATATATTTAATAATTGTTTACCTTTTTTAGATTTTTTTTGCAAGTTAGAATTATAACTGAAAATAAAATGATTTTAAGCGATCGACCATAGTAATATATCAAATTAATATGCATATAACAAACCAATTAAATGATCTGATGTAATTAATAATGATATTTAACTATTTTTATTTTATCAAATCAGTTTTTTTTAAGTTTTAAAGAAGTTTATTGACTTAAACAAATACATTAAATTTATTAAACCTAAATTTTATCAGATAAGATTTTCTTTATAGAATTTGCAACAAGTTAATGTGTATTCAAAAGTTGTATTATAATAATTTTAGATTTTAAATCAATAGATTTAGATAAATGCATCTTAAAAATACATCAAATTAATTTTTGCTCTAAAAACTTATTTTTTTAAATTTTTCAATTATAATTGCATCTTCATAAATTCACACAAAGGAAATATGAAAATATTTTGTATGTTCGCTCATAAAAAATAAACTACAAATCAACTTAAGAGGGCTGCCCCTTCGCCCCCACATAAAACCCACCCAATAGCGCTCAATACACACATAATACCAAATCCGATAAGAGCCACCCACTCGCATACACACATGCACACTCACTCTTACATACACACACACACACGCTGGCCACCCACACAATACACGCTTTTGATTTTAAAACCTCGTGCCAAGAAACGTGCAAAAAAAATAGCAAGAGAAGCGAGTAGAAAAGCAGCAGCAAAAAACGAAGGCAGCGCGCGTTTATAAAAAGCGCCCAACTCCCAAAACGCCAGCGAATCTCCAAGTCCAAGTCCAAGTCGTGAACGCCAGCGTCGCAGTCGTCGTCAGCGTCGGCGTCAGCGTTTGCCTCCTACCCACAGAGCCACCTGCTGGCAGTGCGCGCACTCACACATACACAGCAAAAAGCTCTCACACTCACGCACACATGTTCGGCTGCTGCGCTGCCTCCACAGCTTCTACGTTTTTTTTTCATCGTTCTTCTTTTTTTTTTTGCGCGCGCTTGACATTTTGTGTACGTCGCTTCGGCTGCCGTCGACGTTGTTGTTCCTTCCTTCTTTTTTTTCATTTTAACTGTTGTTATTTTTTTTTTTGCTCATATCTTGTGGCGTTTTTTAAGTCAGTCGTTTGTCGGAAGTCAATCAAAAAGCGTGTCTCGCTCACACAAGCTCCTTAGTTGCAGCACAGTTGCAGCAGTCGCGCTGGGCGTGAAAAGAAGCAGCAGCAGCAGCAGCAACAGCAACAACAACGACAACAGCAGCAGCAGCAGCAGCGAAAACGTCGCTGCGGGCGACGCCATTGCAATTAAATTTATCCCGAAAACAAACAATTAAATTAAATCCGAATTCGAGTTCGAAAGGTGCAGCTAAAGCGATCGTTCAGCGCGTGTAAGTGCATGCCTGACCGTGTGTATGTGTGTGTGTGTGTGTGTTCGCTACGCCTTCGCCTTCGCTTAGAGCGATCTATCGATAGATCGATCGATCGATTGCGCTCTTGTTGACATTTTCTTAGCTTGTTTCACTCAATTTTACTGTTAATGAGCTGTGTGTGTCACAAGGTGTGTGTGTGCGTGTGTGTGTGTGGGTGTGCAAAAGGTGTTTAAGTGACAACAAGTGCTTTCAACTAACTGTCGCTAAATCTTATTCTGTTAGATAAAAATCAAAAGATTTTCAAGAATTCAATTAACAGTGTAATTATATACAGTTAAAACTAAAAAATATAAAATATTCGAATCGTTTCCTATACTAATGCAAAATGCAGCCATATAATTTTTTTAATTTTTTCCCAAGCAAAACAGTAAATATTTCGAATATTTTAGAAATCAAAATAGAGTTAGGTAACTGCTTAAGAATACTTTATTATCGTGTATAAAAAAAACTAAAGGAATACGTAAAGATAAAATACAACATTTATTATTTCAATCAAAACTGACGTTTTTAAAAATCATAATATAGCCGATGAAAATTTACTTTTATAACTGAATTTCGCCAATTTTATGAAATCTTGATTATAACAACGTTAAAAAATCGTTGAATGCTTTCTTGCTTTGGTATCTGTTGGATAATTTATTTGTAATATATATTTTCCGCCCAACCTAAAGTTTTAACTTAAGATCTTACTTTGGCGATAGCAATCTATGGCTTTTAATTTGCACATGTTGTCAAACTTTTGGGAGAAGCAATTATTCCTTTTGACAAAATATAAAATCCTACTCTAAGTCTGGAAAATGCGATTCTGCTTTCCTAAATGAGATGAAATATTAGGCCAATCAAAATTTTTGATATACAGATATATAGATTCACAGGTTGACAATAGTTTGACTTGACTTGAAAAAAATAAATACAATTTAAAATATCTAATTCATTTATTTCATACACTTATATTTTGTTTTTAAGTTTAGAATATAATTTTAGCCTTTTAAATACCTGACCCTTTACTAAGACAATATTACATTTTAACAGCGGGATTCGAACCCGAATTCATTTGTTTTTTTTCCCAAATAACTGTGACAATTAGACAACCCATCTGTCAGTGATTGCAAAGAAATATATTATAGTAAACATTTGTTAATCTTTTCAATTTATCAATTATGTTCTCTAATATGTCATGCGCTTTTTTTTATACCTAATCACATGATATGAGAACCAGTTATCTCAGGAACTATAGAAAAATCCATAAAAATATTTAAGACGTGACGTGTTTTTCTCAATCGAACGTAAATCACGACGGCCCCAAAAAAAAATTGAGCAACCATTATCTTCACAACACGAAAGTGTTGAAAAATTAGGAAAACAGTGCTTAGAAATTAACCAACCAAGTTGCGTCGGGTAACAACAACAAATTGTGTTTAATTTTAAAACAAGATAAAAAAAATCGAGTAAACTAAAAATAACGATACTTATCAACTGCCGAACTAGGTGCAATGTGAAGGGAACAAGGGAAATGGAAAAAGCAAAAGCAGCAAATGGCAACGTTTTAACATAAACAAAGCAATAAGCAATGCGAAATAACCAATTTTTATTGAACAATTATTAAAAATAGCTGGCAACACGAGACGTTCAAAGATAGAGAGGGCTAGAGGCAGGGCCACAGTGAGAGCGAGCGAGAGAGTGCGATCTGAGGTGCGACTGCAACAAGTCGGTGGCCTTTGAAGTGCAGGGCGGCTTCTTTAACGTCGAGTGCGAGACTCGACAATTGCTTGCTGACATGCAAAGTACATAATGTTGTAGAAGGCTCCACACAAACACCCCTCGCCCCACCCCCCCCCCCCCATCCCCTCCCCCTGACCCACTGCCCCGCTCCGCTTTGATTGATAACAATCAAAGTTATGATGGACCCGAACGGGCACTTTTTAAAGAGCGCAATTTGCGCTGTCGATTGATTTGTTTACAAGTGCCATTAATGTTACGAGCCAATAGCCCTTGCCCCTCTTAAATAACCCCCCTGCCCACATTCGACAGGTGTATGTAAATGCCTCCCTTTGCTTCGCTCTTGAAGCAGCATTTCCATAGAGAGCTCGATCAACACCGTTGCACTTTCCCTTATCTAATCAGCCCCACTCTGTTTGTCAGTACGTCAGCCAGGGGCTATGGGGTCTTTCGGTTCTGTCTTTTTGATCGTCGCTTTGTCAAACTCTAAACATCAATAGTTGCTGTTGGTTCATTTTCCATTTCCTTTGATTTCATCGCCTTTCTACAAACCATATAAACATGCACTAAAGCTACATACACGCGAAGAAAATATTATGCATTTTGTACTCAACTCAATTACAGTATTTAAAAAAAAAAGAAGTTCTTTAACTTGTTTTTAGGTAAATTCCTTATTCAAGAATTTTGTTTATTCCAAAATCTCCCAAACATAAAGCTTGCAAAGCAATTCTCAACTGAATTCACGAATCCGAAAATCCATTTATTTGTAAATTAAATTATTAAATAAATAATTATATAAATTATTTTTTTAACAAACGAAAAACTTTTCTAAAATATGTCATGATTTCTATCCCGTTCTTATTTGAATTAAGTACAGCGTTTTTCTTCGCGTGTACGTATACATATGTACATCACTGTGTTTCTTATCGGCTCGACTTCAATTTGTTTTCAATTTACAACAATTTCGTTTTTAGTGCGTTTTGTTTTGAGTATTTGTAAATATGATTTGTCAATTTACTTTGTTTGCATAATATAACATGTTATTAGTTTTTTTTTTCGAATTTTTTTTTATGATACGCTTATTTTTAAATTTATGGGACCATTTAGCACTTTGGTGCGCTTTTGGACTATAAATGGGTTTTTTATTCGTCAGGAATTCAAAATGAAGAAATTTTAATTAAATTAAAACAATTTCAAAACCATCTGAGAACAGGAGAAAATTACTTTCCTCTTCTTCTTAAACTTGCTGCTTAAACTCAAAAAATTATCTGCTCATATTTTAAGTCGATAAATTTATCTTTGATATTGTGAGAATTATAAAAATATTCGGAATAAAACTTGGAATATGTATATTCAATATATATTCCACATTTGATTTCTCCATTTAATCTTTTTAAGTGACTACGTGTAAGAACATACGTAACAGCCACCTGTTCCTGTTGATAATATTTATGATACCATTGAAAATTATAAGCTTATGGCAAACTTCCGTTCGGTAAACCGAATAATGAAAACCATTTATAAGTGGAACTGCAGTGTAAACATTCGAAACATTCGTGAATTACTCACAGTTATTCAAAGCTGGTCACGTGAATGGTCAGCTACACCAATAGCCCATTGGGGCGAGAAGTGTTCCGACAGCAAATCAATTACTTTTCTTATCGGGCTACTAAAATCGTCAGCCAGCAATCATAGAGTAGACACGCCAAGTGCAGCAAAATAGAAAGAGAAAGGGAGACAGAGAAACAGAGAGCTAGAGTGGTCTAACTACACTTGCAGAAAAACTATACCAGTATTTTGTACTCAATCTAGAGCAAATCTAGTGTACTTAAATCTTATCCCAGAAACAAATCTCTTAGTTTACAAAATTAAAATAAAAGTTTCTGAACCTAAGAACAACTTTTTAATTTTATGATCTTCAGAAAGTTGCATTTAAACTAAGACAAAAGAAAATTAAGGTTCAGATTTTTCCACCTAATAACATTGGTTTCTACTTTATGAAGTTAAAATTCAAAAATTCTTAATCTGAACACAAAATTCTTATATTAAGAAGTCGAAAGTAAAAGATTCTTAACCCACATTTTTGCAAATCTTTAGCGAAATTCTTATTTGAAGAGCTTTCTTTAAATCGCAGAATTATTTAATACAACACTCAAATATGACATTATTTCTAAAAACAATGTTGTATTTTCATTGAGAATTTTACGCTTATTTTAAGAATGAAAATTCTGAACTCAAGCCTCGTTTTTCTTATTTTTTGTAAAATTCTTTTATTTATTTTGTTTCAATAATTTGTTTATTTAGTATTTAGAACGTTTCTCTGAGTGCAAAAGTTAACAGGAGGGTTGCAACTGTTTTTAATAACAACATTTTAAAAAGCACTTAACAGCAAATTAAGCTTTCAGCAAGCAACTGACAACGCCAGCAGCAACAGCAGCAAAAAGAAGACATTTTTAATTATCAACCATTTACAGGCAGCAGCAGCAACAACAACAGCAACAGCAACAGCAACAACCATTGCGATGGAAAAAATTGCCGCTGGTGCATGGGTCAATATCATAATCTGAGGCAGCAACAAGTTGTGGCAGGCGGCAAGGGGCAGCAACGGGCGTCATAAATCAAAGCGACGCAATTTGCTGCTGACGAACTGCGCGAAACGGCAACGGCAACGGCAACAGCAACAACAGCAACAATGCCATTATTGCTGGCAACACTTGGACAGCAGCAGCTGCAGTCACAGTCACAGCAGCAGCAGCAGCAGCAACACAGCAATTCCCATCGTCAACACTTGGAGCCAGCAGCAGCAGCAGCAATGTTGTTGCTGGAAACAGCAGCAGCAGCAAAGACAACAACAACAACAGCAGCAACACACACGCCAATCATTGCTGCAGCAGCAATTGCAACAACTCCATTGCCAGCACCAGCAACAACAGCAACAGCAACAACAACAACAGCAGGTGTTAATGTTCAAATTACTGCCAAAGGCGTTGCTCGCTTTGAGTCCTCAGTCAATGATCAACTGCCAGCAGCCGCAAATGTGGCCGCATCTGTTAATTATGCCGCTTACGTAGCCCATTTGAATGGCTTTAACCCAAAGCACAACAGCAACAACATTAGCAACAATCGCAGTCCAGCCCCCACCCCACCCGGCACTGCGCGCCAAAATCCATTCGAGAACCTCCTCTTACGCCAGCCCCATATCCAAGTCAAGCAGGAGTTCATGGAATCCTTGGACCAGCGCAGCAGCGTCAGCAACATGAATGGACACAGCAACAACAAGCCCACTGGTGAGTCACAAATTAAGTAATTAAATTACAAATTATTTTAAGATAAATGAATTTATATAAATTTAAGGGTAAAAGGGTAAAAATATAAAAAAAAAATATTTCTGTATAATAAACAGCAAAAAATATTCGTCATCAATTTTAGGTAAAAAATTACTTTTATAAATTATTAAGTTAGAAAAGAAGTTTTTGGCGCAAGATCGAGCTTAAGAAACTTACATTTATTATCTACATAAATCTAATGAAACTAAAAGACCATATAAATTTTATGAAAATCACATATGAAAAAGAAATGAATAATTAAAGTTAATAATTTTTTTTTCGTTATAATTTATTGTTCATTCTATTTTATAAAAGTTTCCTTTGACAAATATCTAAAACTTCCTGATGAATTAATATATTACATCAAAATAAGAATTCAATTAACTAAATAGATATTTCGAATTCTTTTGAAATTTTTCCACGCTTTAAAAATTCACAATAAATATTTTTACTATTTTTTTTTTAATACCTAAACTTTTATATGCGTACTTTTCTTGCCTGCATAACTCCAAATTAAAGTTTTCTCTAGTCAATATGGAATCCCCCCCCTCGCTTACCGACGGACGCAATCAAATAACATACACATGTAGTTAAAAACCCGTTAAGTGAAAAACGAGGTATTTACAATGTGTTAACAACAACATTGCCATTTTTCATGGCCCTAACCCCTTGACAAACCCGAAGAGCCCACGTCGAACCCAACCCCAACGAGCTCGTGCCAAACGCATGCTTATGAGATTTTCAATTTTTTATGCGTTTAAACAGATTTCATTTTTTATTGCGCGACCCCTTTAAGAAAAAGAAAAAAGGCAAAAGGTCGACGTCATCATCTTGATAGAGCCAAAAAGATGTGACACAAGGGACGCCCGACAAGCTAGCTAATATTGGAAAAGGACTCGCAGGAGTACGCAGGACAGACAGCGAGACATTCGCACAATCGACGCCTGGCCACGAGTGCCAACATTTATGAAGATTGAAAGGGTTGTCAAACACTTGATCCATCTTAACCGCGACCCAAAAAAAAAAAAAAACTCTAAGCAAAAAAGGGGCTGCTAGGAAAGGAAAAAAGGGTGCATAGAATTGTCCTGTTGCTTGGCTTGTGCTCAAGGGGAAACATCTTGTTTTCTTTCGATTATTGAAATTGCCGGCAATGCCCATTTGATGATCTCTCGTGTGCCAAAGATTCGAACCCCCCCTTGCACCCAAATCGAACCGACTTTGAAGAGCTCTCTAAACTGTTTTGCTCTCACACGTGACCTCAATTGTGTTTCAAAACCAGAAATTGTTATGCTCCCCCGTCACACTAATGAAATAAGCCTCATTAGAGTTCGAAACACATTCATCTTCATATTCAAATCCATTTCCTTAACACAACATTGAGGAAATGCGTCTGTAACATGCAAAACACAAAATAAAAACCGAAACCTCTTTAAGTGCGGCAATTATACACAAATTTAATGTAAAACAATGTTAAAAATAGCCAGAAAATATAACCAAGAAGAAGAAGAAGATGTGGATAAAGCTGAAGCCACACGCGACCGGAAATTGCAAGCAATTTAACCAAAATGAAACTTGACCGAAACATTTTTCGTTTCGTTTGCTGTTAGATTTTTTTTTTTTGTTTTTTGTTCGTTATTCTCATATGCCTCAACAGCTACTAACTTGGCTCATAAGCCATTACGTACCCCCTTCCCACTTTTTTATAATAATAATTTGCCTTAAATGTGCAGCTAGTTACATGTACAAATGGCACTATATGACATCCAGCTAGCCAATGCTGCCTATGCGAGAGACAGCTCCCCAACTTCCCAACTCTCCAGCTCCCAGCTCTCCAGTTGCCTCGCGGAATGTCTCGCTGTTCGTTTAGCCATGGGAAACAACGACGTGCAACAACGGCGCCAAGTTGCAACTATAGATACAAAGATACAGTCACAGATACAGATACAGATACAGCTGCAGCTAAAGATACAGATACAATTGCAATTGAACTGAAATAAAAAACAATTACCAAAAGGCGTAAATGGAGCCTGAAAGTGCAACAAGCAAACGAATTAAGCTCAATTCGAATATGAGTACACATAATTCTCTTAATTGTCAATTATAATTGTTGCCTGGGAAAAATTGCATTGGAAAAAAAAAGGAAACTTTTATGTACTTCCAAAAAATATTGAATTAACTTCAAACTTGAATTAACTTAAAAGTCGAACAGCAAAATGCTGTCAGTCATTAAAAAAAGGTTTAGTTTTACCAATTTTACTAGTCTGAAGTCTGGGAGTTCAACTCTTGGGAAATTAAAAATTTTGCATGTGAAAACTTGTACAATTTTTTGCATGATTTTTGTCGAAAAATTAAATCCCCTTAAAATATATTTTAAAATGTTTTTTATACTAAATATGTCACACAAAATCAATTAAAAATCAAATGGAAAAATATTTTCCAATATAAGAAGGGGGGAGTACATGATATTTTTCCGAGAAAAAAAACGAACAAAAAAATATAATTTCAAAAATGTTGAAATATAGATGCAGAATTAATGTTGATATACAATCAAGTATAAAATGTCATCAAACTTGAAAATCAATAACAAAGCCAAAAAAAAAATGTATATAACTTTAATATATAGGCAAATATTAATGTTTTTAGCTTGTTGCTTAGCCTTATCACCTATTTTAGTTTTTAAAAAATAGCAAGTGAATAAAATTCATTTGCAGCAAGTGCTGCTTTAGGACCGGAAATACAAAGAAAAACAAAATTTGAATGCACACACACATCCTGACGCACATCGAAGAAAGGAAACCGCGTCAAACTCAACAGAAACGTCAGAAAAACCAACAACATTTCATTCAAGGCCCCGAAACGTATCGCAGCCAAAGCATCTGGCAGCGTGAAGCGCAAAGATACTCGAACTCAAACTCAAACTCGAATGCGTATCTCAAGCGATCGCCGCATGAATGAAAATAATTATGATAATTGCAATGGCAAATGCTGCTGCCGCTGCTGTTGAAGGGGCAACTGCCGGGGGTGGGTGGGGCAACGGCAGCTCGACTAATTGTAGGCTCAGGTTCGAACCGCAGATCAACTCGACGTTTAACTACAATGCTAGAAGACGAAGCAGTAGAAGAAGATTATGTTGGAAAAACCGGTAGAAAACTCAATAAAAATCCATTGTTGCGCTTAATTATTATTGTCGAAATTCAAATCGAAACGGCAGCCGAGTACCTGTACCCCAACCCTCCGCCCGTCCCCTCGCTCGTGTACCTGTAGCCCCTTCGCGCAGTTTCCTACCTGTTTCCCAAACGATTTTCATCATTTATCTTCGAGCGATGCGCAAAATTTGAATGCATCCGTCAGATACAAAAAAAAAAAAAAAAAGAAAGAAGAGAAAAAAAATAACTGGAACCGGCACTGGCTATAGAGTGTGTCTGCTGATCTCTCTATAAATGCATTCGGATCGCATCTGAATACGACGAACGTATAAAAAATGAGTTTCGTGTGGAAATTAGATCCTATTTGGCGCAGCGTGTGATTAGCGCGTCCCTTTGATCACCCGATAGGCTCCCATTGTTGTTGCTGTTGCTGTCGTTGTTGTTATTGTTGTTGTTGTCGTTGATGATGTGTTGAGGCCGCGCTGCCAGTTTTGATTTATATATTCAATCAGTGCGGCGGACAAGACTCGTTCTGCTCGCAATTAAATTCAAATCAAACATTTATTTAAATTTTATGCATCGGTTGGTGGTTGATTGCAGGGCATTTCAATTATGCGCCTCAAACTCAGCAGCGATCTCAAGAGATGCTATCTGAAGATGAGCTACACTGAAAGCATAAGAGAATAGCTCTGTTCTAAAGCCTAGTGCAAGTGGATTGGAAATCGCAGATATGTCCACATACAATTTTTAATGAATTTCGGTTTAGAATATTCACTTAATAAAGTTTAAATCATTTTTGAAAAAAATACTCAAAATGTTCAAACTTGAAACAAGACAGACGTTTCTTAAATTGAGTACTACAATAATCATCATCATAGGAATGTATTAGTTTTCTTGAGGCCTTTAATAAAAAAATAATAATGAAGAAGTGTTTCAGCGATTTTACATCATCCAACCCCAAGTTTGGAATATGGTCGGAAAATTGTTCAGCATTTTATTGAATTTGCTTTAAGCTAATTTTCAAAGATTTACCTTTTTCTATATTAGGCAATTAATAATAGCGCATTGGAAAAAAGCATACAATTTTATGTTATCAAAAGGTGTTAAAGTATCAACATATATACAAAATTTCACCACTAGCTCATATAGACTTTGAAATCACACAGGTGAGCAGATAAGTATAAGGATAATTAACTAGATCAGAGTTGGGAAGCACTCAGATCCATTGCAAAACTATATATAGAAGCACCTTATCATAATATACAGTAATAGAATACATTCTATAATAGTATATAACAATTATAAAGTGATCAAAGAAGCCTAACTTAAATAGCTCCATTAAAAGTGGGTTTCATTCAAATTTCGAACCTTAAAAAACCCCTTCTAGAAAGCATACTTGGTTTTGTTATACAAAGGAACTGCCATTTACACTATAGTTCACACACTTTCAAAGTATTTCCTTCAAATGCAATAGACAAACCGGAAAGGCGTTAATTAGAACAAGTACCGAGGGCCCTAACTAATATATGCGAGTACTACACACACATATATAGCTCACAAATAATGGATCATTAATCAATAAGATATATGTATATAAATATATATTTAAGCAGCGCACAGCTGACGTCCTCTTCACACCTCTCCGAGAAAGAAAAACCTTTCGAGGCTGGACAACATATGGGACTGAGCGTATAAAAGACCACGTTAATATCATTTTAATCGCGTCAAATTAAGGGTTCAATGCACAAAAGGCGAATGCGATCGATGTATTTCCCATCGGTGTAGGAATGCAATATGTTAAACAACAAGTTCTATAAGAGGGGGCGGAGCATTCAACGAACCCAACGAACTTGGCGCAACCCAAAGCGAAACGGCGGCAACAAAATTAGATTTTTAATTAAAATAATTTCGTATGCAATTTAGATAATCGTTTGCAAAAAAAAAAAAAACTAAAAGACCAAAAGCTAAGAAAAGCAAAGAAAAGGAGAAAATATATCTAAAACGAAGAAGTTCGGTTAGCAGCAGCAGAAGCCACGTCCAGAGATTGTGGCTAACCGGGAGGAGTGCAGCCAGCGATCCATATGCGATTTGTTTGCCGCATTTTCGGCGGGCATTGCGTTTTCGTATACCCTGCTTTAGATGGAGATGGAGACAAGGGTATATTGGCTATACAGCCAGATAAACATTAAACTCTTAAAGTTAGCGCCAGGAAATTAATTATCAAAATTTATTTGTATATTTGCCTGCATTTTTAAGCTGAAAATGTAGTATAATTAAATATATTTGGCCTCAAATTAAAGTTATTCGCGGTTTGCCAAGGCCAATTTGACGCTACATAAAATACCATTAAATCAATTTTTTTGATCACGTTATCTTTGATTTAATTCATCTAAATTATTTCGACTAATTTCTCAAAGCAATTTTTTCGCATAATCAGCTTAACTTGTGGCTAGTTTTTTAAGAACAGTAATAAAATAACCATAGCTAATAGAGTATCTCACAGTCGGTCACTCATTCAACTACAAAATTTTCACTTGTTTTTATTTTATTTTTTTTGTGGGGCGTTTACCTGAACGAAGGCGGACGTCAGAGCAACCAAATAAAATGAAGCACATTTTTTATACAAATCGTAGTAGGAGGAGGAGGAGGTTGTAGAGAAGAGAGGAAAGGGAGAGCGAAGGAGGTGTGGGCAAAGAAAGAGTAGCAGAAGCCGGCTGTTGCAGTAAAATGCGCTGCATCAAGATCAGAATTGCAGTCGCCCCGGCCTCAATCTGAAACCAGGGTCAGGCGCACACGCACAACAACAACAGCCGCAACTACAGCAACAACAACAAAATATTTAAATTGATCATCTCCATTTAATAAAGGCAAAAGCCTCATCTCCTGCGCAGTTGGTCGTGGCTGCTGCTGCTGCGGCTGCGGCTGCTGCACAAAGTTCTTAACTTAATTTTGCAACGATTTTCATAATTCACCATGAACACCACCCGGTGGTGCTTCCTCTGCTTGGTGGCTCCGGCCGCAGCTCATCTGCAACTGTTTTTGGTAGTTGGCCCCGCACCTGCCGCAGCCGTGACGCCCATTCGCTGCTGCTGCGGCTGCTGTTGCTGCAGTTGATGAGCCACTGCGTCTGTGTGTGTGTGTGTGTGTATGTGTGTGTGGGGGGTGTGGAACTGTGCGGGTGTGCAGCCAGTGGTTGCCACGCTCTCTGACTTTGGCCAAGCGACGGCAGACTTTCTGCATGTAATTATGGTAACATGGTTTTGGCAAGCTGTTTATACAAAAGTTGTGCAAACAGGGTTGTCGAGTTTTTCATTTAAATACAAAAAATAGTTCCAAGGCATCTAAAATCCTAATCTTGGGTTCATTTAGAAAAACAGTTTCTTAATTTATTTATAATATACAAATTTTTATAATGACAAAAAAATGTGCTTTGTGATCAACCAAACCGATTTGAACCCGGAGCAAACCTTGAACCGCTCCAATTGCCGAAAAAAAAACACACTTTTTCCTAAAAAATTGTGTGGTTTAATTTAAGTAATTTGGAAAATTTCAACCCCAAAAATTTGCTAGAAAATGTTTAACGTTTTAATTGATTATATACCAAAGCAAAGGGGAAATGTTGCCTTATATTTATAAAGAATGAACATAATACAAAAATAACCTAAAACCACGACATTGATTTGAATCGTGAACCATAGCCAGTTATCATGAGTTATCAGCTATATTTCTGGTACAAATATTGTCCAAAAAGCAAAATCTGCATTTATTTAGGATTTAATGAGACCAATTTTATTTTCTGCCAGGAGTTAATCTAAAGGACTTGATGTGTTCAAAATTAACTCTCATTTTTAAAGATATTTTGATAAAGCTTATATAGAATTAAATATAGTCAAAATGTTTTATATTTTTTATTATAATTTTTTTTTTTTTTTTGAATAAAAAATATTTATAACTTTTTATATTTATATATACAGATTTAGGCGGTATATATTTCAATGGCAGCTCAAAATGATATTTCATTCATATAGTTTTCGTACTTTCTGATATATTTTTTGTTCATCTACCTGACTACTCTGTTTTGCACCGACTACAGCAATCGCTGGGGCCGAGCTGAGTTGAGTTGAAGTTGATTTTTTATTACGCGGTCTACGCCTTTCATATTAAAAGACAAGCCCTGTGTTTCGAGTGGTTTACATAAATGAAATTAATGCGCTCAGTGCTCAAGATGAACCTGTAGCCGGAGCTGAAACTAAGCCAGACAGAGCCTTGATCTTGGGCCTGGGACTCTGGGTCTGGGGCTAGAAGATTACAAATGGTTGCGCTCGTCTTTGGCTAATTTGACTCTTCATTGTGGCGGCAATTTGTGCGTTATATGCAATTATGAGATCAAGTGGGAAAGTGAGCTACAATTTTCCACCAGAGAGAGAGAGGGAGAGAGACAGAGAGAGGGCGGGAGACCACCTACACAGCTGTAGGTACAGGACAACACTTTTGCATGCGCAAAGTCAAGATAAAAACGAGAAAAACTATCGAAGGAAATAAGAACAGAGCCTAAAACTGTAAAAATTAATGATCTATGGCAATGCGCTGATTTTATGACCTGCAGATTATGGCCGAAAAAGTCGGAAAAAAGACAAAAAAGAACAGAGAAAAAGTCAGACAAGTCACGCACTCGGCAACAGGATCAACTCCTGCTGAGTCCTGGCAGTAATTTTACCTGTTGCTTGGCCGTTGTGAGTTGAGAGAGCTAATCGGAGACCTGGCGCCGCAAATCCATAACAAATGCACGAAAATCCGTTAGACAGACGCATAGATAATGCTCCCGCACGATCCTTAAACAAATAAGGACGAGAGTTCATTTCGTATGCAAGTGAGAGCACTCGCTGCCTTTACAGCCTGCTGACTTTTGACTATTCCCCGTACGAACTGAGCTCGACTAATGATAGTAAAACTGTTTTTCTTTCTAGCAAATTTGTAGACATTTTTCCCGTTTTTCTTCTCATTTCTCTTTTGCCTTTTCAGCTGAAGCATCTCACCTGAGCATCGCTTTCTACACCTTTTCCCGTTCGGTAGTTGTCTTTGGGCCCTTTGTCCCTTTGTCTGGGCCTTTTGTTGGCTCGGTTCAAATGCCATTAATTCGTAATGAGAAAGGTGTCACCCGGCGCAAAGTCAAAGACAAATATTGCCGGACCCGCCCACTCTCCGGGCCCATTGCAGGTTCTGCTTAAAATCAATTAGTTCGTATTCTATACGACGATCATCGTCAGCTGTATTTAATTCAGGACAAATATCTTACGATCTGGCTTTGCGTGAAATTTTCAATTGTTTTTATTTTTTGAGATCTTGAAATGGAAACTACGAGAAATTGAAGCTAATTTATGGCTTAATATGTTCAGCAACTTTCTAAAACAATTCTTAACATCAGCTTACATTGGAAAACTAGTAGAGATTCTTTTTAGCCTTTACGTGGCAATTTCTTCTGTTATTCTTACAATGTTTAATAAGTATTAATTTTTTATATACATAAGTTCTGACGGCTATTATACTAAACCTTTTTGAAATTTTTAAATAGAGATCAGTTTGTTTTTTTCGAAAATAAATTCAAAATATTTGTAAACAACTCTATATTTACATGTATATATCTATATATATAATATAAGCAACTAAACTAAACCCTTCTGCCAAGTCTAGCATTGCCCATTAATCAGAAATCAACTTAAAGATCAGATTACTTATCGAATTTGAAGATCATATTCGCTGTCAACTAACACAAGATGCTTCGCAATTTTCGCTTGAATAAATCGATGTTATTATTTTCTATCTTGAGGCAGATCATCTTGAAAATACGATCACTTAATGAATTCAAGAACACTTTGCAAACTTCAAGATCACGTAATGAACTTCAAGATCACATCAGCTGACAAATATAAAAACAAAACTAAAATTTTCTAGGTCACATGAGAATCTTCTTTCGCTTATTCTTCAGCATTCTTATAAAGGTTTTGATTCACATTCTGCTAAATTCTGTAGAATCTTTGCGTTGATCTTTGACAGAAAGTTTTAAATATTTTTATTGCACCCGTAGACTTAACTAGACTTAACTCAAGATCACTTTGATGATGTTTAAAACATTCGAAAATCTTTGATCCCATTTAGAATACACTCTCATCAATCCCAAATCTTGAAGAATTTTGTTTTACAAATTTTAGTTAGATTCTTCAACTATATCGAATTGAACATTATAATTATTTGTAATCACAAAAAAGTCACGCAACAAATTTTCTTTAATTTTTCCAAGCAGATCGCCTCACTCAAGATAAGTTTTTCAATTTATAATTAATCACTGAAAAATCTTCCAATCAAATCTTCGGTTTATTTTCAAATCAAAACAATTTGAAGGTCGCCTCACACAAGATCACTTTGAGCCCATTTCAAAACACTTTAATCAATTTTGAGCCTCTTTCAATATTTTTATTTACCAAACGACACATTTCTTGAGGGGATTCATATCGGTGCCCAGCTTGCAGCTGAAGGCCTCGCTGAACTCGGCCATGTTGCTGAGTGTGCCCACGACCCGGAACTCCTCGTAGGCGTGCACATCGGTCTTCAACCTGCCCAGCTTGGAGGCACTGTCGCGGCCCGTGCACCACGTCTGAGCGAACTTCAAAAAGAACAGTTGCCTATTGTTAAATTCAACGCCGCGCAGCGGCTTCTCCAGCCACGCCCCGTTGTTCGTGTGGCGCTTGTAGGCGTAATAGGCCATCCGGGCGCCCACATTATCAGCAATATTATCGCCCGAGGTCAAAGTGCCATTGGTGGCCATGCCCAGCAATATATACTTATTGTATTGCGACTCCAGGCAGCGATAGCGCTCCTTGAAGTTCCTCAAGGAGGCCGCCGACCACCAGTTGATCTTCCTGCCGTCGTAGTTGAACTGATAGCAATAGGAGTCGAAGCCGTGGGCCATCTCGTGGCCGACAATGTTGCCAATGCCGGCGTACTTGAGCACGGCGGGCAGCGCGACATGGTACAGTGGCCACTGGGCCATGCCGACCGTGACGAACGCCTGATTGAGAAAGTCCGCATAGTAGGCGTTCACCGTGCGCGTCGGCATCAGTTGCGGTATCAGCGCCTTGTCCACGGACCGCAGCCGTATCCGTGCACGATTCGCCTCGAGGGTGGCCAGATTTTCGAACAAATTCGTCGTCACATTCAGGTCACTGTAGGCGGCAGCGATGAGCTCGCGATGCTGCAGCTCATCGCTGTAGCCGACAAAGATGTCCATGGCGGCCAGCTTGGTGCGCGCCTGCGAACGCGTCTCCTCGTCCAGCCAGCTGTAATGCTCGAGCAGCTCGTAGAACGTGTCCCGTATGGTCAGCGCCACCTGGAGCACATCCGCGCGTCGCTGCTGGTCGAAGAGGCGGCCAATGAACCAGGGCAGCAGCGCATAATTGAAATAGGTTTCTGTCAGTGCCCGGCAAGCTTGCTGGACGCTTTCGTTCCGGCTGCTCTGCTGTGTCTGCCACAGCGCGTAGAATTTGAGCAGCTGTCGCAGCTGGAGATAATCCCGCAGCTGCGATAATTGTTGCTGTTCCAGCCAGTGGACTAAGTCGCCCACCGGCTCCAGCTGGTTGAGCAGCAGCCAATGCGACTGCTGGCTGCCATTGAAGGCGACGTCGAAGTAGCGCGTCCAGTTCAGGCGATCCTCCTTGTGCCGCGCCAGAAACTCGCCCAGCGTCAGCTGCTCCGTCTCGTTGCGCACCTTGGCCAGCTGGGTGAGATTGCGCTCGAACTGCGTCAGATTGGCAAAGTGGGCCAGGAACTCGCGACGCTGCGGCTCCTCGACGAGGTGAAAATCACGCGTCATATTCTGCAGCTGCTCCGGGCTAAAGTTGGCGAGCACCTTTCCCGGCGCCTGCAGCAGTATGGCGAACTTTCGCGTCGCCGTACTGTAGTGCACCTTGAGCGGCAGCAGCGGATAGATCTCGTAGCGGGACATGAAATTCACATAGATCCAATCGATGCTGACGTTGCGTTGTTGCGCCTCGTGGCGATCCTCCAGCGGCTGCTTCATAAATCTGTCGTAGCCCAGCGACAGATTCGACTTCATTTGCACGCAGCTGCCGTAGAATTGCTTGGCCTTCCACTCGGCACCCGGCGTCGTATTCGGCGCCAGTTCCGTGGCATTTTCCAGGTAGCCGAGCACCTGCTCGTCGATCCTCTGCTGGATCGCCTGCAGCAGGCTCGAGTTGCGCGCTTTTGGCGACAGCAGCGGCGACTGTTTCCAATTACCGCACGCATATTCGTAGAAATTCTCGCAAGGATCCACGCTGCGATTCATCGTGGACAACATGAAGCTGCCATATTGCTCCAGCAGCTCCTCGCTGTGGTTCCTTTCGAAGCGCGGCGGGGCAAAGAAATCAGCGCTGCTGTTGTTGTTGTTGTTGTTGCTGGTCTGTGGCACGACGCTGGCAGATGCGACAACAGCAATAAGTCCGTTTATTAACGTGGCTAACAGCGCATTGGCCATGCTCGCGATATATAGACTGATATTCGAATTGGGGCAACGCGCTCGGCAACCGTCGCAAATGTTCTAAACTTGACGAGCAGCGAGCAAAGCCAATTTATACGCCACGTGCAACAGGTTGAAGCCAGCCAGCCAGCCAGCCAGCAGCAACAACAACAACAGCAGCCAAAATTTTAGGCCACTTTTTCATGCCCTGTACATTGGTTCAAAAGGGTATGCCAAATTTGTATACAATTTATGTAACAGGCTGATGATCACAGATCTGACTCCATAAAAAGTTCAGCTGCAATAGCTATAAATAAATTGCAATTTATAAATAAAATGTTCACATTTTTATGTTTTAGTCTTCCCATTAGTTTGCCCATATAAACATAATTTTATTCCTTGAAACAAGGGTCTTTAAACGTTAGCTTTAACTTAATTTCTACTATAAAAAAGTTTAAAGAAAAACTTTGTGAAAATAATCAATTAATTCCATAATCATCAAAAATTAAAATGAGGCAGATAAAATTAATGATAATATATAGTAAGTAATGATTAAAATTCAATTAACTCAAATTAAAATGAAGCAGATAGAGTAAATGATAATATGATAAACCATTCATTCAAAAATATTCGTTCATATATATTCATTAAGATATAAAAATACTTCAAATTCGACTGCAGGGTATCTGCTAGTCTTGCAGATTCCATTATTCCACGCTTAGTTTGGCACAGCTGACGCGTTAATCTTGTTGTTGTTGTTGTTGTTGTATTTAACGTATTTTTCGGTTTTTTTTTAAGCAAATCCAAACTCATTCTTCTCACCACAGAAACCACAATTAGCTGCTGGAAATATTTATTGTTATTCTAAATCAGATTTAAGCAAAAATCTGCAGCGAAATCTGCGCTCTCTTCGACTCACGGCACATTCTCCAATTAATTAATTTATATTTTTTTAAGCACTTTACCTCGTTCTCTTATCACTCTTCACTTATCGTTTGTTCGGTCTGTTGTTATTTTTGGGAAGTTTATAACCTATTTTATCGCTAATTATAGATCAAAGTTTTGTTTTGTTTGCATTTGTTTTATTTAGTTTTGTTTTTATTGTCGGTCGAATGTCACATGTTAATGACCCCATTCGAAATAATAGCCGTAATTATAATCCAAAACATTTCTAAATGAATTTTAACTTTGGATTTGATTTTAATTTCCCATGTTTTTTTATTTCATTTGGAAATTTCTAATGGTAATTGGTATATTACGAAAATGGTTATTATACACCATTTTTTGGAACTAAAATGCAAAAACAAATATATATATTAAAAGCCTTTTAAACGTTTCCTAAAGTCTTTTACCCAATAGGAAATCGCTAAAAACAAACCCACTTGCATTTTAAAAATTGTTGTAAATTATTCTGAGGTACATAATATGTACTATCAAAAAAATATATTCAGGCACATTTTACAATTTTTTATGTCCAAATTAACAAATTTGAGATAATTTTGGGATGCTATATTCTGAGTTATTTTTTTGTGCAGCATCCGCAACGTTCCACTGGCTGCTTTTCTTACAAACTGAACTGTTTTTTTTAAAGCATGTTAAAGAAATGTTTTTTTTCTACATATACCCACATTGAAACTGACAAAAAGTTTTTCTCCTGCTCTCTGATCTTGATTACCTACAGCGCCATCTCAATTAACATTTTTGTGCGCCGCTCTCTGCGCTTCTCATGTTCCTTTGTATTCGATTGTCAAGTCATCAGCTACTGTTTGCCCGCGCTAGCTGTGAGATCATTTTGTTTGTGTTAAGCTCATGTATTTGGAGCAATAAAACCTCAATCGTAATCGTAATTTCATGAATGAAAAAACGCCAAGTCGTGGGGCTAATGATGCATGGAAAATACCAATACCCAATTCCAGTTGCGCTGACCACAAAATGCTCATTAGAGCATCCAACGATTATTATAAAAAAGATAAAGAAAAAAAGACTAGAAACTGTTTGAATAATGCGAAAGTATATCCACAGCTTTAAATAAAGCTAATGGAGTTATCTTATGGTATTTCGTTGATTTATGGTCAGGTAGAACAAAGCGAAAAATTCTGGGGTGGGGGTTTCGTAAATCTTATAGAGAACCAGGAAGTCACAACGACGACAAACGTCGCCACGCGGCAACAACAAATTTTTTGGCATAATACGGAAAATATTAGTTAACATTTAACCCTAACCATAGGAGCAGGGCGGGGCAAGGCGAGGTGAAGCGTGTCGTGTGTCCGACACACGCTTCTTAAAGATGCAAAAAAAAAAAAAAAGGGTTGCGAGGATTGACAGGAAATTTGCCAGGCAGCTGCGGAAAAGTGTGCCGGGGATTATGAAATGGAAATGCGAGCGAGCAGCAAAAGTGTGTGCGGGGGAAAGTGATTTTTTCTTTACATAAACTCACATATCTCTATAAAAAGCGAAAAATGGGGCGTGGCTGTGCTGACTTTTAATTACGCCCGCCTGAATGGCTGTCAAAGGAGCTGAATGCGTGTGCCCGTCAAGCTGGGGTCCTGTCAGGCCATAAGGCCAAAAAAACAACGACAACAAGAACAACATCAACATTTCAATTGCTGAAATAAAGATCGAAAGGTGAAAGGTGAAAGTTGTGCATTGTGCAAAATTATTTTCCAGACTACATTGGCATGCCTACACTCAAAGAAAACTCTCAAGAGTTTTGTGCTCAAATCAAAGAAAAACGTTTTTAAAATTCGTTCATACTTAAAATTTAAAGAACTTAATTTTAATTTTTCTAACTTTGTGATTTTCTAAGCGAGTGATTAAATAAATTTCATAAGTATGGTATAAAAATAAAGCTAAAATGTTAGTAAATAAATAAGAACTGAAATATTACATAATCGAAATACAAAGAAAAGAAACAATACAATTAAAAAATGCTACATATAACAAAGTTAACAAGTTTTCAATATTTAATTAAATAATTATTTTAGATATGTGAATTACATGAAATACTTTAAAAATCAAAATTTTAAGATAAATAGAACTATTCAGGGGTTTAATGGATACAATTCACAATACAAAATGATGTTTTATTATTGCTGAATTTAATATAAACGCTTGGTTATTTTAATTAAATAGAATACAGCATTTTTCGCTGAGTGTAGCTACTGTTGCCAGTTGCAATTGCAGCACATCCTGCGTGGCAGCTGCGGCCACAAGCCACTGTTAAAAAACTGAAAATTAAATCCTTTTTTCAGGCTCAATTTGTTGCAGCTCCTGGTTGCAGCTCCTGCTGGTCGGCCTGCAGCTTAAGGCAAGCTGCGCCAACCAAATCGAGCGCAGCAACAAAGGGCTGCATCCCCCTCCCCTCTCCCCATTGCCTTTCCCCTCTTTAGCCTGCGTTTTTTGGCGGTTTATATCTGTCTTCTTATTTCTGTTTTCTTCCTTTTTTTTTGGCATTGTTACATTGCGATTACTTTACCTGCAACACGGCGATTAACACGCAACCGCCGGCACATCCTTTCGGCATCCTTTTGCCAGCTACCTGAAGCCTCTCGCCCCCTGCTTTGGCCAAATGCCTTTATTGCTTTCTTATATGCGCTTTGATTTCTATTGCGGCAATATCCTTTATCCTTTGTACCATTGTTGCATGCACCGGCTGGCAAACACATTAGAGTTGCAACCGAGCTGAATGAGGTAGCGAGGGGAGAATAACAAGGATGAAGGCTGTGCGGGGAGCTGCTGCTAAAAGTGACAGCATTGCAGCGACTAAAGATCCTTTAACGATTTCCAATTATTCTCTGATTTTAAATCTATTTTTACGGAATATCTCTTTTTATCCTCTCTCTGCCATATATATATATGCATCTTTCTTTTATGATCCTGACCGTTGGCAGTTTCTCAGCTGTTTGCGCTTTGAAAACAATTTTTGTACATTTCAAAATTGGACCACACACAAATAAAATTCAGATGCAGCCAAAAAAAAATAAATGATCATAAAAAAAAATAAAAGTTTTCTTTCTGTTAATTTATAAAAAATTATCTGTCTATTTATTTTTACCCAAGTCCAAGCAATTTTCCAAAAAAAGTCTTTTATTTTTCATATAGAGCCTAGTTGATTCTTTGTAAAATCAGCTTTTTCTTTATTTAATTTCTTGCACTCAAAAAAAGAACATATGATTAAGTAAAAATAAATAAATTGCAACACCCAGCTATAAAAATAATAGAGTTCAAATCGACAAATAAAACACAGAAAAAGGGCTGTTTCTGCTGCGCCTTGCTTCACAGTGGGCGTGTCCTGGCACGCTTATCGGCTGCAACGCCCACGCCCTTTTTCACAAATGTTCAAATTTTATATTTTCTCTCTTTCTGTTAAACACAAATACAAATTCTATAACAGATTGATAATCAATCAAAGTCATAAACGAATCGAATGACGATCAAAACTGATTAAGCATTAAACATGATTTTTAAAAAACAGAAAAAATATTAAAAAAAAAAAAAAGGAAATGGCGTGCAACCCCCTGACGTTACGCACTGCGTTTGGCAGGGGCTTTTTCACTACATTTATGTGTTGGGCCTAAAAGGCGTAGCAATGCCCAATAATGATGAGTAATTGATAGTGACACAGGACATGGGACATAGGAACCATCCGAGCAATATGGCAGCCAGATGGTTTAGGTAAATGATAGTGTGGGGTTGGGCGGGCCATACCCTATCAAAAAGGGGTTGTAGTTATGATGTGGCAAGTGTTGATAATGATGTGCAACCCTTTATGCCGCCTTTTTTTTCTTTTTTGGTGTAAAAAATAGCAAATTCTCACTTCATTTTTGTTGGGTCTATAAAACTGCAATCGTTTTCTGTACCACTTACCCCTTCTGATACCACGTGTCACCCCTCTCTGCTCTCATTTGATTTATAGCCATGACAAGCTGTCGTACGAAAACAATGCCAAGTCCCTGGTATATGCGGCCCATTGGATATCATAATTATGACAACAGCAATAAGGAGGCGGAATTGTACAGCTATGTGGCGGCGAGTGGCGCAGGGTTGCCACCCTTTATCGGCGGCGGCCTGGAGCCGCAGACATGTCTGCCATATTTCGGCTTGGAAATGCCGTCAACGATGGCATCCGTCACGGCCAAGGCGCACAAACTGCTGCCAGACTTTCTGATACCACTGCATGAAATTATGTTTCAACATCATTATCAGCAACAGCAGCAGCAACGGCAACCAGTGGCAACAACGGCAGCAGCAGCAGCAACAGGAAGCACAATGGGCACATTAATTAATAGTCTGCCCGGCCAAACGTATGCCAAAACAGAGACGTTGCCCAGCGCCAGCGCCAGCGCCAGTTTGTATGCTACAAAGTCATTAACCCCGCAGCAACAGCAACAACAGCAGCAGCTTGCCGCATGTGGCATGCCCCAGGCTCCACGGCACAATGGCGAACACTTATTCGTGCGTCATTTTCACGAACGGGATCGTCTCATACGCGAGCATCAACTGCAGCAGCAGCGACTGCGTGATTTTGCCGAGGACGACAAGGATGGGAACGAGCAGCAGCAGCAGCAGCTTCAGCAGCAGCAACACGAGGAACAGCAGCAGCAACAACAGCTACTACAACAACAACAACAACAACAGCAGGTGGAGCGCTTGGTGGCAGGCAAACTGAAACTGGAGCTGGAGTCGAATGGCCGTAACAATCATTGGCATGGTGTTGTCTATGATGGCAATGGCAATGCCATGACAGCAACTCCACAGCCCAAGCACAACAGCAGCAGCAACGACAACAGCAACAACAACAATCAAGCGGCAGCTGCAACAGCCTTCGCCTTGGAGCTGCCCCAACCGGCGCCTGTTGCCACCCACAAAGAGTCGAGTATTTACGAGCAGCCAAATGGTCAACTTTGTTGCGCTGGCAACCCTGGCAGCCCCACAGCAACAGCAGCAGCAGCAACAACAACAACAACGAACAAAGGTAAGTTTATGACTTTTGCCTGCTAATTGATGCCGTCTCGAGCTTACGTTTTGGCTTGCATATATAAAAAATACATATAAATAAAATTTTATTACTATTAGAAATGATTTGATTTTAGATAGAGAAATATTTGAAAGACCCTAAAGGTCAGGTGGGGTATATATCTATATATGTTGTCAATTATGTTGAAACTCTGAAACAACTATTATTGAAACTAAAAAGTTTAAAATCGATCCAAAGATTGAGATTGAGGTGAGATTCCAATTAAAAAATCAAATTATCGAAAGCTTTTATGATAAATAAATCAAGTAGACAATTTAATTTTTTGTACATACAGTCCATGGGTTTTTCAAAACAGTATTTAAAACAGTTCAAAATAGAAAAAACAATTTTTTTTAAATAACAAATTTAATTTCTGAACCAACCTGATTTTTTAAATTTTCCCAAGTTGCTATTTAGCGCCGAAAATATGATATGCAAAATGAAGATTAGAAAAATTATTTTTATTAGATTAAAGATTATTTCTGTTTTCGCTTATATTAATATTTATTAGTTGCTTTACAGTCCAGTCCAAATCACATTTGAACTGTGCATAAGACGTCCATCAAAAATGCTTAAATTAGCTGCAGCTACCCCCGTGAAACAACCCCTCCCCCTTAAGGTTAGCCTCACCTTTACGCTACCCCACAAAGAAACTTTCAACTCAATTACGGGCGCTTCACTTAATCGAAGACATGTCCAGGCATGTTCGCAAACCCGCATTGAGCCATGTGCCTTACATTCGCACCACATAAACAGTCCCCACCACCCCCAGTTTTGTAAAGCAACCCCCAGGCAACACACAAACTCCATTTGAAATCACTAAAATATTAATAAATTTTACAAAAGTGCGAAGAAAATATGCGTGAAAATTCTCAAATGCGAGCAACTAAAACCGAAACAACTTTATTTAATGGAATTTAAAACCACTTTCAGTGGGTGGTGCGCAGTGGGGAGAGGGCCAAAAAAGGTTGCGGCTGCCTGCGGCGCACAACCACAATTGCATGAGGTAACCTTTGACATGGATTGCACGCTAAAAAACGCACCCTTAGAAAACAGAAAAAAAATCTAAAAAAAAAAATAATAACTGATAAAAAAGAAAAGCTTGCTGTGAACTGGTGTCAATGGCAACTGTGCCCGTGTGCAGCAGGTTCTGAGCAGCTTATGGCCAATTGAGCGCACCCACCCCTCTCCCACCATCGACACCCCCCTCTAAGCAAGCTCGCCGGGTGGTGTTGCTGGCAAATCCAATAAAACCGCTTTACAAGCTGCAAAGCAAAGATCATAAATCCCATTTTGAACTACAATAAAAAATATGTTGAGCTCATTTTCTATTTTTCCTGTGTTTTTAAAAATGGCGTATAGCATAAGGGTTAAATTTGCATAAAGGGTTGGTGCCAACAAAAAAAAGAGAAAAAAACATGGCTACTTTTTACAAAATTTTAAAATTGTGAGAAAATTTGGCAAAAATTCCGTTAGATCAGCCACAGACAAAAAAAAAACCGTAGTTAATCAAACGGCACCCAAATGCCTTTTCTTACCCTCGCACCCTACTATCAAAAACAAAAAAAAAACCTAAAATCACCCAAAAAATTTACACAAAAAAAATCAACGAAAAAAATTGCATTGTTCAACATTTCATTTTCTACCTATTTTATGAATTTCTAAATTTTTTACATTAAAAAATTGCGCATTATTAACGTAGATTGTACCCCTAGTTAGGGGTTGCTACCCTACGCGGCCCGTACAAGTGTGTTTGCGCCGCAGCTAAGCTGTGGAAGATCTTTGGTAATTCCTGACAATGATCCTCAATTTTTACCCTTGAGTTTCTTCTCATTTTATTCTCAATTTTTTCTGCCTGTTTTCTCGCCCAAAAAAAGAAAGAAAAAAACGGCGCGCAATTTTCTTTAGGAAAATGCATTCGAGTTTTTGGGGCGAAGGGTTGCATTTGACAGCGATTCTTTTCTACCTTTTTTTGTGGCTGATTTGCAAGCAAATCGAATTCAATAAACGTTAATAAATAAGAGAAGAGTCGAGCAGAGCGGAGAATAGAACGGAGCAGTCTGGAGGGTTAAATAGGACCGAAGACGGCGCTAAAATGCGGAAGTAAAAGGGACATATTTTTCTTCTTTATTTTTAAGGCCGTTGTCCTCGGGCATTGATTTCCGTTACAATTGTTTGGGGTTTGCCTTTGATTTCCTATCGAATGGGCTGATTTACCTTCTCCTTTTTTTTGGCGCGCTTTTCTTAAGCAGTTGAGCAAATGAAAAATTTGAGAGTGTGTGTGTTAAGCCTTTCCATTTGGATTTAGTTCTAGATAGCGAATATTATTCGAAGAGTTTAAACACATTTCCGGAAGTAGTGGCTTAATTCAAATTATTAATTCATTTTATTCATTAGCATCGAAGGCCGAACCGAACCATATTAGAAACCTTATTATTTAACTTTAAATTATTTTCTAATAACACAGAGAGTGATACATACGCTCATTAAGTAAATTTTAACTTTTAACAACCTTTTTTTATTTCATATAATTATTTTTTAAATAATAAATAAGTTCACTAAAAATGCAAAATTCAAACGAGCAAGTCTTTGATTTTAAGTTGTAAATTTTTTAAATATGAAATTTATGTTGTTAAAAATATGGATGTGTTCTTTATGCATTAATGTTCTTTTAAAAATCAAAAATTTATCATTTTCAATTAATTTCTAATTTTAAAAAATTTATGTATTCTTCAGAAGTTAACTTAAGAATACCAATTTTAGCAATATCGAACGAGCACAACTTTAATTGTTCAAACTTGAGGCAAAGACCCAGACGAAGAAAAACAGCAACAACAAATTAAAGCAATCTATAGAGACAGCTGTGCAACCCCCAGCAAAATAGAGAAGACAACTTCAACTAGTCTCATCTTATTTGCTTAACGCAAATTGGTATGTCATTTTAATGCATCACAACAACAACAACAACAATAACACTCCACCCACACAACGTTGCCTTTTCTGATGCTGCTTTCTCTTTATTTTCGCTGAATAGCCCACATCCCCCGTCTGTACGTTTTTCATGCAAAATGCGTCCCTTTTGTCGTAGTTTTCGATGCTGCCAAGCGTTTATTTTCTTGATTAATTTCAATGTTCGGCAACAACTTTGTTGTTGTCCCCCTTTCTGTGGTTCATATATATTTACATGTGTGTATGTCTGGCCCCTTTCTCTCCTCTCCTGTCCCCCCTCTCCCCCTCTCTGTCTCTCTTTCTGTATGTCTCTGTCTGTTTTTGGCAAATAATCAAATTGCCCAGACAGTGGGCATTGCCAGGAGTTCCTGCCAGAGACTGCAGATTGTTTATCTTTTGTTTCAGCCCGTGACAAGTTTAATCAGGCTACGTGCAAGGGACACAAACAGGACGAGTCCTCGCCGGGCAGCAGTCAAAAGGATAACTATTGAAATTAGTTGCCGGTTTTTCCTCGTTATATACGCAGATTCTCTATCGATTTTCCGGTTTTTCTCGTTTTCCACTTAAATCATTTTGGCACTTTAACGGAGAGAGAGCGGGGGGTGGGGAGGGGAGAGGATGCGGCTGCAATTGTTTGTCCTGCGGTCGCTCATATCCTGCCCGAGTCCGACATTAATTTTGCAGTTTTAATTAAAACATTTCGAGCCAAACACACACACACACACACACAGACGAGAACCCAGTCACATATCCTGCACATTTTTCTTAGACTTTTTCAATTTCTTGTTTTTACTCTGTGTCCCTACTCTGTGTCCCTTTGAAAATGGTTGAAGTAGAGGGTATATTAGTTTTATGCAAGTGCATGTCACAGACAGCAGAAGGCATCCTAGAAACCATATGGTATATATATATATTCTGAATATTCTTCAATATTGTATATATTCTTAATTAACAGACGATTTATCAATTTCTTTTGTCTTTTCTGTATACGTCCATCTATAAGAATATCCTAATTACTTTTTAAATAACTATTTTTAATTTAAAAAAAACTTGCCTTTTATTTTATATTATTAAATATCCATTAAATGTATGTTATCGTTTTGAATTTATGTTACAGCACCTCGTAACTGACTGCTAGTCGGGTACGCTCAACTGAAACACATTTCCCTTTTTTTTTGTTGTTGTTTTTTACTGAAACAAAAGCCGCAGCCGGCGCTGCAATCCCAGTTGCAGTCCATCCGCCCTCTCATAATCATAAAATGTATGCGCTGTCACCGAGGCAAAAACACCTCCCCCTCCTTGAGGGAACGTCGGTTCCCCGCCCCTCACATAGCTGCTCCTTGTGCACACATCGCACGTCGCTTGCATGTGGCCAAATGCTCTCGAGTTTCTCCATTTGCAGTGCTGCAAAAACTTAGCCAGCCCCAAGCCACCCCCCATAGCCCCCAGCTTCCATATATATATAGAAAACAACAACAAGAACAACACTTGTTGTAATTACTGCCCAACTCTCAACTTGATGTTTATATGAATGGGTTTTGTGTTTATATAATATAATATCACACCGAAATTCGTCGGCCCAGGGGTTTTTTTGCTCAGTTGGGATTTTAAGTACAATGACAGCAAAGTAAATTTCTTATGTATTTATATAAGAACATAGAAATGAGGAAACTTACTTTGAATACAGTGGGTCAATTTTCATTGCACAAGTAATTTTCCTGCGCTTAAGCTTTCATTTTCCACAAAAAATATCTAAATAAAAAAAATATTAATATTTTTAAAGATACAAATATAATAAAATTAAATATAATAATAAAATAAATAAATCAAATATATAAATATAATGAAATATATAAATTTAATAAAATATATAAATATAATAAAATATATGATAATATAATATAATATATATATAGGAAAAACTTTTTCAATTTAATGAGTGCAAAAAAAAACTTTTATGTTTGGCAAAAATTTTAATTCAAGCTTTAATCGAAACCTATAGCTATTTAAAGTTTCCAAACATAACTGTTAAAACTAACATAACTAATATAAAATATTATGCATTATTTTAAAATTTTAAGATATTTCTATAAAAGTTAATGGAATTCCGGAGACTTCTTTATTAAAGAGTTTTTAAAAATGGAAAGCCGTAAAACAATACTTTTCAAATAAAACACACTAAAGAACAATGCATTGCAAATGCCGTTTTTAATTTCTGAAATATATTCATTTACCAAAAAGTTTATTTAAAAGTTTTTCAATATTTCTTAATGAAAAGAATAAAAATAAAAGAATTAATTCCCGATACTTCTAATTGTATTTATAATTCTGACTTTCGTTTTATTATCATTTTCAAGCGACGACTGTTCGTGTTTATTATAATATTAATACCTAGAAACGGAATTATAAAAAATATATATTCCTAGAAATTACTGATAGAAATTCAGTTAAGACGAATAAAGTATATTCTTGAATCCCTCCATAAACTTTCCCCAAAAAGCATTAGAATATAGGAATCATGCGCATATATGTAAATAATATTGCATCTGCATTCTGCTCAAATGCCACCATTTATATACTCTACACACTTACTTGCATATATGCTCCCATGTACACCCAATAAGCTCAAGCACCTTTATACGGTCTCTCTCTCTCTCTCTCGCGCGCAGTGCAACTTCTTAATTATGATCTATGTACTTGAGTGCAATAAGAGAAAACAAAGAATATGCAAAAGAAATACATTTAACGGCAACTGCGCGGCGTCGCAGCGCTGCCGCTGTAAGTGCATGTGCATACAAATACATGCATGCATATAGAGAGCATTGGCCACACCCATTTCACTCAAGAACTCTATGCTAATGCACCAAATGTGCAGGGGAAGGTGCAGCAGCAACAATGACAACGAAAGTCTAATCAGAATGCAGCCAGCGACAGCCGAATACGTTCCACACTCACTCGCACACGCACACAAACGTAGCTCTAACGGTGCAGGGTTGATTGCCGCTTTCGATTTGAGTGTGAGTTTGAGCGCAATGGGCTAAGCAAATGTGTGCCAGAGAGCGAGCCGAGGCCGAGGCCGAGGCTGAGTGCAAAGCAACAAAGAAAACTAGGCAAAAGGAGAAATGACAACAACAACAACTACTCCAACTACTGCTGCTGCAAATCATAAAGCATACACTCACACTCACACACACACGCACGCACTCACTCACTCACACTCACACAGTCGTCGTCGCAGCGAGCGCAACTGCAGCGTTTAGTACCGTTCGTCGCCGCTCGCTGGTCGTTTTTCAGTTGCATTCGGCAAGCGAACGAAGTCGGTTCGGCACATAAACATTAACATTTGCCGCTCAGCCGCGGCGCGCAAATTGTTGTTGTGTTTTCTAAATGCACTAAGCGAGCAACTATTTAAATTCAAACTTACAAACGGTTGGCAACTCTGCGCGCGTTTGCTGTGACTTGCAATAATACGAAACTTTGTACGTTTTTGACAGCTCTCAGCTCTCACATTTACATATAAACGCCACAGTGCAAAGTGAATTCAATTTATTTTCATTTGTGCAAAAAAAAATAATATTTATATTTTAAACAAAGAAAAAAACTTAAAAATGATGGTGCTACAGCAACAGCAGCGTTTGTGGGATGCCCCCAAAACAACAGCAAACGCAGCGACAGCCGCGGGCTCAACAACAACGCAAGCAGAGGCCGCGGCAGAGGCCAGCAACAAATTGGAATTGGATAATGTGGTGGCAGAGAGGAATGCGCGGCTCACGAAGCGCAAGGATCACGTGAATGCAGCACACACATGTAGGAAAAATCACATTTCTAAATAAATTCAAGTAGACATTAACTAGCTGGCAGGGTTGCCACACTGGCAGATTAAGCTGCTGAGAGCTCACCGCAGCTAACAGGGTTACCAAGTGCAGCTGTGAAGCAAAACTTGGCGCTTTTTTGTATTTGTTGTAGTTTTTTGTTTATAGGAGTTTATAAAAAATCTAAACACTTTTGTGGTTGTCTCTTCTATTTTAATTTTAAATAATATACTAATATTTATACTAAGAGCTTTCCCAGCAGCTTTTAAGCTTCTTTTTACAATTGATAAGCTCTTGCAAATATATTTATATTTGCAATTAACAACTCTCTTAACAGCTTCTCTGGCAGCTTTAAAGCTTGAATTGCAACTTTTTAAGCAGTGTTCACTTTTGTTATTAAAACTTTATAACTCTGCCCAGATTTTTTATATCTTAAAGCTTTCTTAGTAAATTTAATTTAAATTTAATTTTACTTTAGATATTTAAAGCACTATCAAGACTTTATTTGTAGCAACTGAAAAGCTTTTAAAGTACTAATTACAATTTACATTATATATTTAATAAGCTCTTTTGTACTTGAATTTCTTCTTTCTTCTTAGATTTCCTAGAGATTTATCTCTTGTTTAATATAAAAAAGAGTTCTTCTTTAAAACTCATTAATAGTTCAATATATCCCAGAATAATATAAAGTAAAAAACCATAAAGGTATCCTAGCAACCCTGCACCTGTGGCACTTTCACTTTCTCCGGGCCATAAATTTCCCAAGAATATATTCAAATGCCTGCAACCAAATGCCGCATGAGCTGATTACAAAAGACACACGCCCACACATCAGCTTAGAGTTTTCCATTTCCATATCGGATCTTCAATTTCATGCATTTGCTATAGTTTTGATTCGGCATCATGATGTCGCCTGCTGCTGATGCTGCTGCGGCAGCTGATGCCGCTTTGTGCGCCCCACTGTGCGTGTGATCATTACTTTATGCGCATTTGCATCCAGAGAGAGAGAGAGGAATATAAAGAGAGAGAGAGAGAGAGAGAGAGGAAACCGGCAGAGTGTCCTGTGTCCTGTGTCCGTTGTCCTTTTTACCTGTCCCGCACAGCATCTCAGGTATTTTGCATTCACACAGAAAGAAAGAAACAAGAAAAACGTTTTTTTCTTGCACATCAGGCATATGTCCTTAAAAAATAAAGGAAGAGGCCTAAAAAAAAACTGTTTTTTCACTGTCCAGACAGAGGCGTGCAATTTTCCCTTAATTTTCCTGGTCGTAAAAAAAAACACACAACTAGCCACAAAAGCCAAATTTTGTGTAATTACATTTAAGCCGAGGCTGCAAGGATATGCATGTCCTGCCTTTTTAATTGCATGAAAATGGACAGAAAAGAAAAAATATGGTAAACACGCAGTGGAGCTCAGAGAGCCGCTAAAGCCACTTGTAAACACCCTGTGAAAAGGGACTCAAGCGTTGAGCAGCTAAGCCAGGACTCCCCCTCCACATCCTCCAATGCCAGCCCAGCCGCAAAAAGCCATTACGAAACGCACTGCCCACGGAACGTGTTGTCCAATGGGTAATCTGTATATTTATAATGCCAAGCTGGACATTATGCACAAGGATTCCAAAACATTTCGTCTACCATATATTGTCGTAAAAATATGTTGCTTTTTTCCCCTGTCTGTCGATGTCCCTGTGTGTGTCCTGCCTGCTTAGTCAAGGATGCTGCACACTTTGTTTACGCCCCGGGGGAGCTATAAATTTAATATCTACTTTGCAAAACAAAAAACCCAAAAAATGCCATACAAAAAAAAAAAAAAAAAAAAAGAAGACTCAGCCACAGGGTGGACACGACAGGACAACGCGCCCGAAAAGCCTCAGCTCAGCACATATGTGTGTATTTAAAGTACTCTCTGTGTGAGTGTGTGTGAGAAGTCATGAATTGTCTAAAAATAGTTTGCTGAACTGGTTAAATTTGGAAAATGCTGATGTACATAAATATTGATGTACATCTTACATATTATCTAACCCTTGACCTCAAGTTAGCCAAACATTCAACTAACTAAAGGTCACCGAAAAACCATCATTATTAAAAATATAATCAGTATCTAATTTACATATATATAATATATACATTATTTTAAAAAGGTTATAAAAAGTATTTTATAATGTTAGGATAGCTAGAGACAAGAATTAGTCTGTTAGCACAAAATAATTAGACTGAGATTCGAACCAAACAAAAATATAATTTAAATAAAAAAATAATAATATTTTTGTAAGTGTATCTGACTTGATTATAATATTTTACAAGCACTCGCTTAAAGATATGCCAAGTATTTATCTCTATATATTTTCCATTTCCTCGAGCTAACTTTAAGATCTAAAGACTTCAAGTTAAATTGCACTTCATGCTGATTTCATCGCGGACTGTCGAGTGGCATTTGGCACGCATAAAGTGAGCTTTGGAACTCCTAAAAAGTTTACAGCAGTCGAACCACTCAGTGGACATCCAATAGACAACAACATTTTTGCATGTTACGTCGAAACGAAGAACCGTAAATACTAATGGACATTTTACGAGCCAAGAGGCCAGAGGGCAGTCAGGCAGACCAAATGGACAAACGATGGCCAACGTGTGTGTGCGTGTGTGTGTGTGTGTGTGTGTGTGTAAGGGTGTGTGTCCGAGACACTCGCCAAAAACAGACAACACCCAGACGGAACCCTATGCCCAACCCCAAACCCCTCCCAGCCCACAGTTGAACTGTGCTGCAGCACAAATTGAAAGACGTGCCGCAAACAGGAAACAGAAGCGTGCCAGAAACGTATTAATCGATAACAACTTAAGGATTTATCGATAAGCATTGCTATAAATAGGCAACAGACAACTCTGCTTGATCGATAGGCAAAAATATGCTTATTCGATGGTCTTTCCTCGATTAAAAAAATTTTTTAATTTAATTAAAAATATCGATACGCAACTAAATAAGTTTTCGATAGACAATTATTGATTAGTAATCGATAGGCAACTCAGTGCTTGATCGATAGGTAACTCATTTTTTATTTAGAAATGAAAGGCATCTCATTAATAGATTGATAGTAATTCGATAGAAGCTCAAAGCTAAATTTCCAAGTATTTGAATATGCAATCGATAGGCAACTCTATACAAAGCCATTAGTGAACTCTATGTTTAATCGATAGGCAATAAAATAAGCTATCGATTGGCAGCCCATTGCTCTATCGATAAGCATTTGAATCGATCAAATGTAGTTCAATTTTTTATTCTTTTTATTTAATTTAATTCTAAAATTTTTCTGGAGAAAAATTACATCAAACATTTTCATTAAAATTTTCGTTTTTCTTGTTTATTTTCTTTGCAGTTATGCGACACATGTCGAACTCACCGACACCGCCATCTCCCCTGCGATCTCTATCAGGTATGCGCATGTAATCCTTTGCCAACATTCAGCAGACATGCACCAACAATTTTTTAGCCATAAGGTCGGGATACAGGGCAGGGGTTACGGGTGTTCGATTTGCCTTTCGGTTTCGTGACTCGTGTCTCGGAACGTGGCTACTTGTGGCTAAATTGATTACTCACACGAGCTACGTAGCCAATTTGTTGATGTCTCTTTATATAGCCAGAGCAGGGCAAGGAAGGGAGGGAGTTACGGGCACAAATGTTTATAGTTTTTGCAAAAAGGATATGCAACAACGGCAAATACAAAGACAACCCCCAAAGCAAATGCAACTCGAGGAGTCGCTGAGGATGAGCCTCAGGTTCAGCTCGAGTTCGGGCCTTTGGGTTAGGGGATCGATGCTCAGGTGCTCCGTGTCCAGGTAGCTCTGCTGCAGCGGGTCACGCACGTGACTAAAGCGTGGCCCTAGGCCCTAAAGGCAGTAGAGCCGCTTGGCAAGACCCAAGAGACTCCCTCAGTTACTTTGATAATCATATTTAAATGCATATGAAAGGCTTTCAGTGTTGGAAAAGACTTATTTGTTAATTATTTCCACTACAATTCGATGTTTAAAAATATAAATTTCTATATAAATTTACAACAATCGAAATCGCTAAAATAATATTTGAATTAACACTTTAATGCGTTTAAACTTATTGGGAATTATAAGAAATAAGTCTTAAATTCTTGAACATTATTGATTTTTTAACGTTTCTATACTTTCTATTAATTTTTCCATTTCTATTAATTTTTCAACACTGAATTTTCTAAAAACTTAATCAAAAATGTTGCAAATAACCGAAACCCTCACGTCCTTTCCGTAATACTCGACACCCACAAGCGCAGGCAGTTGCAACCCTGGAATATTTTTCAGCACTGCAAAAACAACTATTCAAGTATGCTAACAACCCTCAAGCCATGTGCAAAAGGTCGCAAACAAACACTATTGACCCCACAGAACCCCCGCGTGACCCTCCCTCTATGCAAACCCTAACAAAACAAAATAACAAAAAGAAACAATTTGTCAAAATGTAAATTTTCTCAACTTTTGGCAACAACTGCGCATTTAAATTTGATTGTGGCAAGCATAATATAAAGCGATAGGCGACCCTAACTGATGACCTTAACAACGCACCCTCCGCTCCTCTAAATATCCCTCCATCTCCCTCCCAGCGAACATAACAAAGTGCAGCTAATCTATGCAAAAACATGCAATCTACCCCAGCTCAATGGGTTCTAAATTTAAATGACAACCCTCATTTAAATAAATGGACAGGGTTGCCATATCATCGACCGACAATTAAACGCGCATTTTTATTGGTTTACACAAATTAACGCGGGTCGCGCGTTAAGAGCGCATATTTAAATATGTCACAACAACAAGAACAACAACGAGGGGTAAACTCTTAAAATAAAAAAAGGGTTGCCTTGTTTGGTAAAAAAAGGGGGCAACCAATCAACTGTTGCTTCCTGCCTGTTTAACATATCATTTGAATAGCGTCGAGGTGTAAAAAGCGTGTGGCAAATTGTTCCCGAAGGGTTGCCCTTCCCTTTTTTTTATGAACTAACCACCTAGAGGCACGGTAACGCGACTTTTTAAGTGCCACTTGTTGACTGCTCTTATTCAAATTGAACGCCTCTTCCTCTTCCGCTCTGCGGCAAATTTTGGGGTTGGGCCCAAAGGATTAGGTTGCGTGAAGCTAATTGTTGTTTTGTGATAGGGTAATTTGTGCGGCAACCTCTCGTTTGATATTTTAATCAGCGGTTACTTTTTTCCGCTCATTCTATTCTCTTTTCTTTGATTGGGTGCGCGTTTTTTTAGGCGTTGCGAAGGCGTTTCGTTTGGGTCTTTATTGTGGTTTCATGTTATTTGCAATGCAAGGCGTAATAATAGTTAAAAAGCAAATTGGAATAATGATATTACTATAAGTAAAATCGATATAAAATAATATAAAATATATGTTGCAATAACAATAAGAGAACCAATAAACATGTAAATCAAATAATCGGAACGAGAAAATATAGTTACAGGCCTTAAATATCCATGCAGACTTATATAATATGTGCCCTACATATCTATATTTATTTTTAGTTCCTTTGGCAGCTATATTAATCGAAATAAATCATAAATAAATGTATAATTTATATTTTCTACAATTTTAAAGTCACAAGGGATTCGAACCCGAAATCTCATTTAACAGTAGCCTAAATAATAACGCTTAGAAAACATTTATTTTTCTTTTAAAAACGAAAAATATCCTAACATATAAACAAGTTTTCACTAATAAGAAATAAATTAAAATTAAATTTTTTAGAAAAATGTATAAATTTTAAATGGCTTTTCCTAACACAAAATCTTTATCCTTTGTCGGGCGACAATAATTTTTATTTTAAGGGTTTTGTTAGTTAGACATCTCTTCTACTAGGAATTGCACTTAAAACATATAAAAAAAAATAATATTCAAATTCTTTACAATTCTAACTTGAAAAATTCACAATTTTATTTTTGATATATTTTACGGGTGTATTTTTTTATGGATGTATTTTACATTTTAAAAAAAATGTTATAATTAGAGTTATTTAGCGAATTCTCTAATTTTAATATTTTTAATAGTTAAAAATAAAATTGTACGATTTTTTATGAGATAAAAGCGTAATTTGTTCGAGTTTTACAATTTAATTGCTTTGCCTAATGTATGCAGAGATTGTAGCTATACTATTTGAGATATTCCGTCTATAATTGGATAGTTTTTGGCATAGTATTTAAATGTACGCAGTTTCGAGCTGTTTTATCTTTCCCATAAATCGCAACGCACTTTGCGACGCTGCATTCAGAAAGCGACGCCCCGTGAGTTCAACCCCTAAATGCAGCCAAAAGAGACAAGAGAAAAGAGTGCAACAACAACAAAAACAACAACAAGAGGCAGCAACACTTCATTTGTCAGTGAAACATTCACACATTTACCATTGTGAATGAGCAACAACAGCAACAGCAACCGGGTCAACAGCAGGCGCAGCAACACATCTGCTGCTGCTGCTGCTGCAGCAAAGACAAAACGCAGCAGCAGCAGCAGCATCACCTGGTTCGAACCTCGGCGTTGGGGGTTAGAGTTTTGGTCTCGAATTTAGCCTACGATGCGCTGCATGGCCGCTGGCAGCAACAAAAGTTGGCACAGCTTCTTGACTTTCAACGTTGCAACAATGCAACGAAAGCAGCCCCTTTTTTTTTTAGCATAAACCCCTTTTGCCAATCGCAAGTTGCATTGGTAAAAAAAAAATAAAAAAAAAAAAAATGGAAAATGAAAATGGAAATCTTTAACTCGTGCATTTCAAATTGTGCGCACAATTGTAACGAATTGTTTAAAATTGTGGCAACAGGGGGTTGCAACTGCCACGGGTGTAGGGTGCATGAAGTTTTACAATCAGTAAGGGAGTTTAGGGGTTGGGGGGGTAAACCCTTATGTAGTTATGTGATTTTTAGAGCTGACTGCGTTTTTGCTAATTATATTAGGCGACACACACAGCACAAGTCATAAAAACAGCTGCCCACATATCAAAGCGCATTTCAAAAGTTTTAAAATCCCCCTCTACGCCCCCCTCCTAATACACCACCCGCATTGCTAAGCAACTGCCTAATCCGGTAACCAGAACTGACCAACTGTAAAGCCGCTTAAAACAATCTTCTAATTAAGTCCTTTAAGACAGGTTCAATTTGTTTTTAAAGAGGGAATGTTTTTTAAACAAAAAATTTGTTATTGTTTTGAGTTTAAAAAATTATTTAGAATTTTTTCTCCAATTGCAACAGTTTAATTTAGATGCCTTTGTAAATAAATGTCATGTATTGTTAAATGGTAATAAAGTATTAGTGAACTTTGAAAATGGAGAACATTATCTTTAAAGACTTTTCAAAGTGTCCAAAAAAACCGTTTTTAATACTAAATAATCGGGTTCAAATTTTACTGTAGTGTAAAGATTTTTGAATGTCATTTTGTGTTCCCGCGATTTCTAAATACAATTTGCAGAGGAGTGTAATCAAATTTTACTCTCAATAGGATGTAGTTGTGTTCTGAGAAAGAAAGTCTCTACAAGACCATCCATTTGAGTACTAAGTTTTCAAGAAAAAAAAATCGTGAATCAATAGTTTTCAATAAAAAAAAATTCCATTTCCCATTTAAATAAAAAAATATATTATCAAATATTTTTCATATTGTACTCCTCTTAACAATAAATATTAGCTAACACGCAGATTGTTTGCTAGCCTTCGATGATCTTTAAATGAAGTTTGGTTTTTGTTCAAGGATAATCTTACACAACCGGAAGTTCCTGGCTATTCTTTGATATTCTAAACTCTATAGGCCGTAAATCAATAAATGCTTTTGACACATTATGAAATTTGAGCTGCGCAGATTTAAAAAAATGAGAAGGAGAAAATCGAAAACAAAAAGTAGTGAAAAGCTTCCTTTTGGCCTGTGTCCTGCGTCCTGTGCTGGCGATTTTTCAATTATTATGCATGATTGAATTTTCGGCCTAGTAGTTGCGACCGGGGACATGCCACAAAGCAAACCCTTCCGCTTGAGCGTCTATCGGCAATGCAACAGCAACAGCAGCAGGAGCAGCAACTAACCGCAGGACAACAACAACGCAGAAGGCGCATTCAATTGGAAGATTGAATAAAATTTGCCTTAAAATAGCAAAAATATTGAAAACTTGTCTCCGGGGTGGATGGGGATTTTTCTTCTATTTTTATTTTTATTTTTTTTTTGGGAATCGAATTATGCGACGCGTGTTGTCCTGCAATGTCTCTGGCTACTTGCAAACTTCATTGAGTTGGAAAATTGAAAAATATGTGCACTGAGCGAAAATTTAACATGCTAAATTAAAGAAAAAAACAAGAACATTTCGCTTTGAAATATGTCTAAAATTAGGCTTAGTTAATTTTAAAATTTTAAATTTTTACAAATTTTATAATCTTTCTTTATATTGGCTAAATAGGAACAACAATTTTTTAACAAGTACAAAATACTCTTCTAATATTTTTGTGGGCTTAAAATCAACATCAATTTTTTTTAAAGAAATAAAAATTGAAGTACAAAATACCCATTTCTAGAATTTCAAGCCTAAGAACGTAAATAATTAGAACAAAAATTCCGAAAGTACAAAATACTAATTTAAAAAAAATTGTATTTAATTAAATTCTTAACAGTCAATTTAAAATATTATTTTTTAAGAATTTTTGTATTTAAAATAACCAATAATTGGTTTAAATTAAAGTTTAAAGTTTCTTAGATTGAGTACTGTATTTAAATGTTGTATTCCGAAATTTCGGACCTTGAAAAAAGAGCTTACAATAAGAATTTTTATTCTTCATCTCCGATTTAAAAATTGAGACCTTGGCCAGATTTCTACAACATTTGTACTTGATTTAAGCAGAGAATTCATGGTTTTTTCGCGGAGTGTATTTCCAAAAAAATTATATTTTTATAAATATATAAAGAATGTATATATATATATTTTAATATAAATATAATATATATAAATACTTGAACTGTAACTAACGCAAATTGTGGCCTTTTTATTTTCTCCCACAGACTGCGGCAAGAGCTACGAAGAGGAGGAGGAGGAGGAGGAAGAGGGTTTGGAGGCGGATGTGGCGCAAAACTTGAGCAGCAAGCGCAGTGCCCACCAACTGGATGCGGACATGGAGAACGAGGTGCTCAACCTGGCGCGCAGCGATTCGCCAGCGGCCAAACGTTTGGCGCTGGAGCCAGCTGCTGCCATTGCACCGCCCAGCATAGCCAACGGAGCCAATGCAGCACCAGCCGGTGCACTGGGTCCGCTGGGCTTCGGGCCGGAGGATATGCAGCAGGCGCTGCAGCTGCAGCTGCACAGCTACATTGAGATGGTGCGCCAACTGGCGCCGGACGCCTTTCCCAATCCGAATCTGGCCACGCAGTTTCTGCTGCAGAACTCGCTGCAGGCGCTCGCCCAGTTCCAGGCGCTGCAGCAGCTCAAGCAGCAGCAGCGCGACCAGCTGGCGTCGAGTGAGCCGCCCACGCGCCACTTTTCCACGCCGCTGACCAAATCCCCGCTGCGCAGTCCCTCGCTGAGTCCCGTCGCGCGCTCCAACGAAGCCCAGCAGCGTACGCCACCAAATTCGCTGGCGGGCTTGGGCCTCAGCAGCGCCGTCCTCACGCCCAACACGCCCAGCATGCAGCAGCAGCAACAGCAACAACAATCGGCAGCAGCTGCCTCCAGCACGCCCAAGCCGCTGTCTAGTGGCGCCACCGTTGCCGCTGTGATGGCCACCAAGCTGGAACAGTCGCCGGAGGAGACCACCGATCTGGAGGAGCTGGAACAGTTCGCCAAGACGTTCAAGCAGCGACGCATCAAGCTGGGCTTCACCCAGGGCGACGTGGGCCTGGCCATGGGCAAGCTCTATGGCAACGATTTCTCCCAGACGACCATCTCGCGCTTTGAGGCACTGAATCTGAGCTTCAAGAACATGTGCAAGCTGAAGCCGCTGCTCCAAAAGTGGCTGGAGGACGCCGATTCGACCGTGGCCAAGTCGGGCGGCGGCGTCTTCAACATAAATACGATGACCACCAATTTGTCCAGCACGCCGGAGAGTATACTGGGCAGGCGGCGCAAGAAGCGCACCTCCATTGAGACGACCATACGGGGCGCCCTGGAGCAGGCATTCGTGCTGAACTGTAAGCCCACCTCGGAGGAGATCAATCAGCTGTCGGAGCGCCTGCACATGGACAAGGAGGTGGTGCGCGTTTGGTTCTGCAATCGACGGCAGAAGGAGAAACGCATCAATCCCTCGCTGGATTTGGACAGTCCGACGGGCACGCCGTTGAGCAGTCATGCCTTTGGCTATCCGCCGCACGCTTTGAACATGTCCAATGGCCATGTCCTGCTCGAGGCGGGCTCCCATTGCGGCAGCTCAATCAGCTCCGGCGAATGATTTGCTGCACTGCATCATTTGGCGGCTTGTATATAGAGCAGAGTATCTTCCAAAAACATTCCAAAAAGAAAAAAAAACAAAAAAACCAACTGCATATCGTATACAGACACGCCCCTCCCCTACCCCCGCCCATTTGCCCCGCCCCTTAGGTGATAGACAGTCGTATCAGCATTCCATAACGAATTTACGAGCACATATATATAATATAAACACATATATATATATAGGCATTGTATTGGATCTACGTAGAGTTCCGCGAGTTCCTAGCTATACGAATTTTCACCCAAAACTAGAAGCTATTCATAACTGTTGTATGTTTATATGTATGTACGTGTCCAGCATGCCAATCTATCGAGTATTTATACCACACATATACCTATTTATATATAATATTACATTTAGACACCTATGTAACATAATACCTATACAGACATATATACCTATTGTAATGATATTGTTGTACAATGTCCAATTGTAAATTGATCTTAAATCTTAGATCTTAACACACACACACAAGATTTCAATAAAAATTATTTAAAAACTAAATTCAACAAACAATTTTGTTTTTACTATAGATTGAAGATATTAGATTATCTTAAGTGATTTTTTATATTTTTGATAATATTTCTAGAAATGATCATTAAAATTGATTTAAGATTATATCCTTTTATTTCTTTAATTTTTTTCTCTATATTTATTTAATTTTTTTTTGATTATATTTATTTTGAATATATTATTATTTAAAAATATATTTCAGGCAAAAACTTATTCAATTTTTTTAAATTGCTTTATTTTATTATTTTTATGCCGTTTTTTATAAACAAATCTGAAAGTTTGTTTAAATGTGCAATAAAGTTCCAAATTAATTTGTAGGAATTTATAAAACTTGCTTAAGATTCAAGAAATTTACAGGTCATAGTGCTTTAGGCTAAAATTTTAGATTTTTTTATAGTTATAAAAAAAGAAAAGAAAAAGAACATTACTTAAGATATAGGACATTTTTTGTAGCTTAGATATGCTTTAGTTTAGAGATATATGGGTACCTATGTGCCTAAGAAGATGATATTTTATCCTTGGTATATTAAAGATATGCGACTTTCTGGTGTATATCTAATATTCAAGAGAAAGTTGACAAAAATGATTTCATAATTTATATTTGCAATATTTTTTAGTTTATTTGTACTGAATATTGAAGATTTATTTATTTATTTACTTATATTAAAGATATTTGAGTCATTAAGAACCAAAAAGGTATTAATAATGTTTGTAGAATAGAGTCAAAATTCTTTACACTATTAAATTTTGTTTAACTAAAGATTGAAGATATATTAATGCTAAAGTAATTTAAAGTAGCACTACAAAATCCATTAAGAACAACCGTTAGCCACCATTTGAAACAAGTTAAGCCTTGGATTTGATTTATAATTCAATTAGGAGCCATTTCGCAGGGCAACCCCTGATCCTAAGTACACTTGAATCTCATTAGAAGCTCCCTAAATAAATATTTAGCTACATATTTAGTTAACTGATTTCTCAACCGAAAATAGGAAAAGAGAAAAAAAAAATAAAGGAATCCCATCCGCCAGGACACGCGCCAAGCGCAAACACACCATTTTTTAATAAACTTCCTATACACACACGCACACCCAGACAAAGGGAGAGACCCGCACCAACCCCTTTGATTGTGGACCTGGTGGTAAAATCTCGGCAGTGGATTTGTTGGATAAGAAATCACTTCATCTTTGCCGTGCGACACTCAATATGAAAGTCGAGTCGAAACGAACGAAACCCCTATTTGTATATTGAAGCAAGCGTGTAAATCCCATTGACCATCCCAAGTCCCCGACCCCAAGCCCAGCGAAACCAAAAAGTTTTAGACCTGGGCTAGGGGCAGGGGTGCAGGGAGCTGCCGTTCGCTGATTCGTTTAGGGCTGTTCAACTTTGGTGAGGGTAAAGACAAAAAAAAGGGTTTATGCCATAAATTCACACATAGTTATGTCATATGGTCTCTGCTTAAGTGGGGGCAGGGGGTGTTGTCCTTGTTGTTTTTGCGAAGGGTCCTTTGGCTATTGACAGTGAAAGCATTTAGCGCTGTGCACCAGTTGTACATTGTTTTGTGCTCTTTTTAAATTGTTGTACATTCAAATAAAAGAGAAATTCAATTTAGACAGAAAGTTGCCGTTGGAAGATATGAATTTATAACTTTGACCTGGTGAATTCAGATGTTTTAGTAATTAGAGAGAGCTAATTAATATTATTATTATTATTGCGCAACTAGAAAACAATAAATTACTTTTTTTAATACTTTCTCAGCAAATGCGAAATTAATAAAAATATTTTTTTTTTCTAATAAATATATTTTCAAAATCTTGCATAGTTAATTTGTTTTTATAAAGTCGTGTATTAATAATTTAAATTTTGTATAATACATATTTTGTATATACATCCATAAGTCGAAAAAAAAATTACTTTTGTTGACCATTTCTTCGCAAAAGCGAAAAGTGAAAAAAATTTATGAAATTTCTTGTATCAGTAATTTTTGCTTTACGAGTTTAAAATATATATGAGAAATTTTGTATTAAAAAGTAGCCGAAAGTATTGTATACATTTTACCAAAATCTTGGCAATGCCTTTCTGAAAACTTTGGAACTTGCAAGGAAAGGATATAAAGACTCTTGTTTTTCAATGCTCCAATACAAAAATAAGCAGCAAAAGTTCTGTATCCTACTTTAAACTATGCTTAAAATTTTATTTTTTAAATTTATTTCTTATATACCTAATTACATTATAAGATCAGCAAAACAAAGGTATAAGCCCATATTATAGTATAGTTTTGGCCAACCTTTTTTTATATATTGTATAGTATGTTGTAAACTAATAATTTTTTGTCCTAAAAAAATCAACTATAAATGTTTCCTATTTCATTTACAGTTTTATACATCAAAAGCGTTTCAATGGCGCCTTGAAGCTATGTCTTATCAACTGCAGAAAAATTCCCCTTACCATCCACCAGCCTGAAGCTGAGGCAGGACCCGTGTCCTGGAGCAGCACTCACACATAATTGGTACACTCGAAAGCATCGCTCTTTGAATGTTATCAGTCCGTTGCAGACGGTCGTTCAAAGGGAGAAAATAAAGCGAAAATCGCTTTCAGTTTTCAAGACCATATTCAAAATGTTCTAAGCCCCTCCCACACCATAGTCCCCTCTGGTCATTTAACTGGTCAAATAGAAAGTCGAGAGTCGGTCTGCTGGCGATTGAAATTGGGATTAGGATTGGGTTCAGCATTTGGCTTTGGTAGCGACGCTTGGGGCTATTATTTGTGGCATGTGGCATGCGGCATGTGGCCTGTGTGTGGCCTATGTTTAGGGCGCACTCAGATCGGCTGCTTCAGATTTGATTTGAGCTCTTTGATAGATTTCACTTGCCCGCTGCATTTGCAAATTGAATTCCCTTTTTATTTTTTTCTTTTTTTTTTGAGAAATGCTTTTTCTCGACTCCATTTATAACAATTTAATGAAATTTTCGAATGCGTTTTCATAACATTTTGCGAAACAGATTCCTTCTAGTCAAATCATTAATCACACCGGCTGCCAGCTGACTAACGAAAATTAAGTTTTGTGCTACGCTTCTCTCTTGTTATTTTCTCTTCAGCCAACTTCTTCTTCGTGCCCACTTAAATATGCCACGCCTACTTGGGCGTGTAAGATTTATGTGCAGCTTTTTTAAGTGTTGAGTTTTTTCTTATCTGGAAAACCAAATTGAATGTTTACTTTTTCCATTTATGGAAATAGGTTAAAGAAATTTATAAACATTTTTTAAAATGTCATTTAAAAGCCAAAGATGTAATTTTTTAGGCATTGGGCATTTTAAAAGTAATTGGCATGATTTTAGACGGAAAAGTAATCAAGCCAAAGCTAATTTTGATACCCACAATTGATTAAAAATATAATAAAAAGATTTTAAAATTAAAAAATAAATTTGTTCAAAAATGCGTAAAATTAAGAAAAAAAATATATTTCTTAAAATTAAATAAACTTGAATGCAGAACCAATCAAGCCATGTTGTCAAATAGTCTCAAATTTTAATTTCGCTTTAGTTTTGACAAAGTTATGAGAGTTCAATATCTGGAAATTCAGAACTTAACCTATCTGAAATTTTATATATTAAATTTAATTTAAAATTTAAGCCCCCTCAAAATAAATTTTAAAGTGTTTTTTTTTTATAGTAAACAAGAGACCCACAATCAACTATACATAAAATATCAAGATTCTACATTTTTTAAAAGACGTTTTTTTTTAAATAACTAAATGTTATGTCTCCCATTTTTCCGAAAAAACTTTATAATTTTTTTTTTTAATAATTAAGTTTTTGAAAATAAAATAAATCTAAGGTGTAAATCATGAACAAAATCATATGAAATATGAAAATTAGTTTAATTTGGCAAAGTTATGGGAGTTATGGAAACGTTACAAATGAAAATTCGCGGTAATTGAAAATTTACCACGTGCATATGGTTTTCAGTTTTATTGGGGGAGATGAACAAAGGCAACTTGGCAAGTAAATAAGTCCAAAATGGGAGGTTTTAAAGCAAGGCATACAAATATTAAATTGGCCAAATGTACTAAATTTAATAGAATTTAACCAGTGAAGCAAGTGATTCTAATTTCGATGTGGAAGATGGGGAAAGGAGATGTCTCTGTCAAACTGAGCAAATGGAAAGTGCACGAAAATTATATGGATAGCATATGTTCAGTTTCTGGATGATTGCTTGCGAATTTGATGCTTTGAATTTCAATTTGCAGAAGGCGACGCAGGATGGCGGGGCGTGTGGTCAGGGGAAACACCCCTTTTATATAAATAGCCTTTGTTGTCAACTGAATAAGAGACTTGTGCAAACATTTGGACCAAAAAACAAAAGAAGCTGCTGGAAAATGGAGAACACAATTGAATTACAATGAAAATATGAGAGAAAAGTTTTGTTTTGTTTTTGTATTTTGTGCCAAGCAAATCGCCAGCGCGTATGAAAAATTAAGCAAACAAATGCAAGAAAAAAGCAACAGCGACAAAGAAACAAAGAGAAATAAGTCGAATCTAGCATAAAGAGCTGAATTGAAAAACTCTAAAGTGTGGGCCAAGTGTAGCAAATATAACTAGTAGCTGGCAGAAAAAAAAAAACGAAGCACAAATTCAATATTTGCGCATACAAACAAATGCGAGTCCCTAGACGTACAACCCAAGCCCCTCCAGATGAGGTCAGGACAAACAAGCCAACAGAATGTGGCAAAGTGCTCAACGCTGTGGGCTAAAAAAAAAAAATAAAAAAAAAATGGAAAGCATGAAAATCCCGTAAACTGAAGCTGAAATTGTTCATTTTTTTTAGGTCTACCCAGCAACCCCCGGGCCGCCCAAAAGTATGCCACAAAATAGCCAAAGCGAATTTAAAATGGTTGATTTGAAAACATGGCAAGCGAGAATTTGCATGCACAACCCTCAAAAATAAGGGTTTTATCCGAAGCCCCCGCGCAAGCTCAAATTCTCAGCCAATTAGCTGGAAAACTTTTGTGTTCAAAAATCAAAGCAAAACACGAACAACCCCCTGCCAAAATCCGGCACAAAGGCATTTTGGGCGTGAGCTCAACTGAAACTGAAATCAACACCATCTCAAAGTTCAGCCTTTTTTCGACTTTTTTTGACATGTTTACACATTTAATTAACTTACACGCGCCCAAAACTTCCGGTCAGCGCTGACCGGGGAGCCAAGTGTAAACGAAACCCCCCACATGAAAACGAAATGGGGCTAAGAAAACAGTGGACGAAAACGGTTCGACGCTTCTTTTTTGACAATTTGAAACCATTTCAAGTGGTTTAATCATTTAACGCACATCATAAAAATCGCATCAAGTGATTTTTATTTACACGCACAAAAAAATGGCAGGAAAAAAAACACGCACACACAAAAGGGGCGACAAAATATATTGGACAAGGGCATAGTTGATAAAACCCTAAGAAAAAAAATAAACGAAACCCTTTGAAATTTTAGCAGTGCACAAAAGGGCGTGAAAATAACACAACCATAAGATGAGCTAAAGGTGATAATAATAGCCATGAAATTGAACCAAAGTTCTGAAGTCTAACAAACAATAAATTATTGCTGTCAAGAATCAAGTTTGTAGCCAATTTATATAATAATTATTATATAAATATTTTTGGGGCATACATATTATTTATGTAATACAATTCGACACAAATTAAAAAAATTCTTTATTTGTTTATAAACTTAGGTTAAGCAAAAATTTAGTCATAAAATGTTGCGCCTTGAAATTTGAATATGGCGCTCAACTCGTTTGCTTTCGTTTCGGCAAGTGTGGCAACGCCTGGCTAAAAAAAACGCGCACACTTGCGAATGGCAAAAACATGAAAAGAACGTTCAATTTTCAAAAATTGAGCACATATGACAAGAAATATACTCAATTTTTCATTTCGTTAATACAAAGCGAAATACATAGTTTTTATTAAACGTTAAATAGGTGTTACCTTGTAGTGTAGATAAGGTGAATTTTATTCATTTGGATGCGGATGTGCAGCCGCATAATGGGCACGGTTAATGTTGTGTGTTGTGTGTTAAAGGTTTTTTGTTTGCTGTGTGTTTATATGATGAAAATGCAAATAAGTAAAGATCTTGCGGCGCTGGCAGCCAGGATGGGAGAATTGCGATCGATTAGATGTTTAGCTCATGGTGTTGATCTAAAAGAAAACATTAAGGAATATAATAAAACGAATTCAATTTCAGCTACTCACAATATCATCGATCTTTAGTATGGAGCGTACGGTCTCCGTGGCCAGTGTGATGGCCGAAACGCTGACCAGCAGCGGCTGCACAACGTTCTCCGCCAAGATATCTGTAATGGCGCCCTTGCGCACATTGATGCCCGCATTCTTCTCGCCCTGGGCATGACGATTGCGCAGCTCGGTGACGGTGGCAATCGGATTAAGGCCCGCATTCTCGGCCAACGTTGATGGAATGACTTCCAGGGCATCGGCAAAGGCACGATAACAGTAGGCATCGACACCCTCCACGGTCTGAGCAATGGCTGCCAGCTGCAGAGCCATCTCAATTTCAGGCGCACCGCCGCCCACAATCTGGGCACGCTTCTTGACCAGACAACGCACCACACAGATCGCATCATGGAGCGAGCGGGCTGCCTCCTCCAGCACCAGCTTGTTGGAGCCGCGACAGATAATGGAAACTGTGCGTCCTTGGTTTTGGATGCCAGTTATCTTGACAAACTTGTTGGTGCCGCTGGCCACCTCCTCGACCAGATCAGCGCTGGACAAGTTCTCGGCTGTGAAATGATCCAGCGAGGCAATGGGCCGGCAGTGCAGTGTTTTGCACACAAACTCAATGTCCTCGCGTTCCACATCCTTGACAACGAGGCACTTGATCTTGTCCAAGAAATGCTGAGCCAAGTCAGAGACGGCATCACTGCAGAAAATTAAAGATTTTATTTTGGAAATTTACAATCGAATTTGCCGACTCACCGCAAAATGGACTTCTGTACGAGCAGGACATTGCAGCCGGCCTTCTTAATTTGCTTCACAATGTTCAGAATGTAGGAGCGCTCCTCCTTCAGCACACGATCCATTGCCGCATAGTCGCTAACAATCACATTGTGATCCATGTCGGTCTTAGGCGCCGAAATACAGAATTGAATGAGGCCAATTTTGGCCTTCTCGATGCGCTTGGGCGCATTGGTGCCCGCCGAGCGGCTGGTGAAGACCAAACCAGGCACCAGCTCCGTATCCTCGACAGTGCCGCCCAGGCTTTGGATAACCTTGATGTTCTTAATGTCCACGGCAGACTCCTTGCCCGGCTCAGTGACCTTCAGCACGGCATCGACAGCGATGGGCGCCAGCAGGCTGCTCTGCTGCGAGACGACCTTGGAGTTGAGCGACGTGGAGGCGCTCTTGATGAGGTTGTCGCGATCAGTGAGGTCAACGGGCGTGGACATCTGGTTGAGAATCTCGACCGCCTTGTTCGAGCAGCGCTGGAACGAGTCCGAGATGGCAGTTGGATGCAGACCCTTCTGCAGCAGCTTCTCGCAGGCCTCAAGCAGGGCTCCAGCAATGACCACAACGGATGTGGTGCCATCGCCAGCCTCCACATCCTGGGCACGTGACAGCTCAACCAACATCTTGGCGGCCGGATGCAGGACATTCATTTGCTTCAGAATGGTGGCGCCGTCGTTGGTTATCGACACCTCGCCGTTGCCGGCCTGGATCATTTTGTCCATGCCGCGCGGCCCCAAGCTGGTGCGAATAGCATTGGAAACAGCTGCAAAAAGCATCGATTAATTAGTTAAATTCTGCTTTGCCATCACATGAGTCATGTTTCGTCGAGTGCCATCACTAAGAAGTTTCGAGACGAAGGCGCAGCCGGCAACTGCTTTTGATTTATGCATTTTCCTACAGAAACTCGTCTTAGCAATGGCAAACATGCAGCGCAACTTGCTATTTACAACATAAATGACAATGCTGCACGCGCTTTAAGTGACAATTTTGCGTATTTTTGCTTTAATTATAATTTCACTTGCCTTTTGCCGCCTGTATGTTCGACAGCCGCACATCGGTTGGCTTGGACTTGTCTTTGAAGGCCTGTGCCGTGGGTTTGATGCCAACTGTTCTGGATTTCGGGGCCATTGTGGTCTTAGCTATGCGGTTATTAACAATTTGCAATTTTTTAACGCAATTTACAACGCGATTAACACAGATTGAAAAATGTCCTAAACTGTGTTTTTCGATGCCCCGTGACGGTTAGTGACGGAAAATACTGCGACAATGCTATCGATATATATTTTTCGATAGATGCGACGATGTGTTTGAAATTTATCAACACCTGCTGAACACGTTTACTATTGAATGGCAAATTTGAATTTGAAAAACAGACGTGAGTAGATTTAAATATTGCATTTATTTTTTAGTTTTTTTTTAAACATTCGATAAGCTAATTGTATTTGGCCGTTGGCGGCACTTCGTCGGGACCAATTTCTTTTTTCTCTGGCATTCCAAAATTTGCAGTTTTGTCTGAATTGATTTGGGCCGTGACCTCTGTAAAGAGTCTATCCCATTCCCAAAGCTCGTCCGGTTCGTCCAGACTCTCCTGGGCCTGCAGACAACGTGTCAATATGGACAAATCGACGTCTTCAATGGCTGTAAACGCATTCTGTGAGAGCAGATCCGAGCTCAGCTCCTTGAAGGTGACGTCGCGGTTAATAGCCATGTTGCTGAATTGCAGAAAGATTAACTTTTATTGTAAAATAAATAACTATAAAGCACTCACGAGGGCGGCTCGACTATTTCGTTTAGCAATATATCATCCCTGATATCATCCAAATCGGGTATAATGGGTATATCGTCCGTGGGTATGGAGCTTGTGGCCGATTTTGTTACCTGAAAACGCTCGCTAGATTTTTTAACAGTTATTATTTATTATTATTATTTTTTTGTAGTATTTGCAGCTTACTCATCAAATGAATTCTTCTTCGATCTGTGTATAGTAAATATATATTAGAGACAAATTGAAAAATTATAAATAAAGGTATTATTTTTACTCACTTTAAGCCCTTCAATCCGGAATCCGCCCAACCACCCGAAACGCGTCTTATGGGCGGACGGCTTGAATCGAATTCATTATTGTAGGTAGTCGGCGTTGTTGCCGCTGTGGTCATCGGACTGCTGCTCTCATTGTGTATATCCAGTGTGATGTCTATGGATATGTCCCGATTTGGCTTGTGTGTGGAGGCGGCCAAACCAGTCGAGGATCCGGCCGCAGATTGCTCGCTAAGCACATCGCGGCTCTTTGAACGGCGGCCCTTGCGCGCCGTAGTCTGTAAATGTTTCGTTATTAATATAAAATAATTCTAAATTAAATGCTACCTTTCTAATTGTCATTTTTAGTTCTTCAGCCCAGTCCATTGCACCAAATAAATGTTGTTTATATTTTTCGCGTTGCCTAGGCAACAAGTTGTTGCTGTGTTGGTGAGGTTTCACTCTTAGTGTTGTAAAATTACCAACAATTGAAATCGATTACTTTAGATAGCAAGTGTTTTGTTTTTGTGTCGCAGCCAAGTTCACGTCATTGGCGGAGGGAGGCTTTTTGGCCTGTTTAGTTCAAAACAAATAATAAAAACTGCTAAAAATGCTGACAGACGACGATGATTTCTTCTACGAGGATAAAATGTGAGTAGCAAATGCATAAGCACAGCGTACTTTTGTACTCTTTCTTTATTTCATAAGTCGCATTGTGGGCTGAGCTCATTTTTTCAAGTGGGCTGTTACAAATCAATAATTGGGTCAACATATTGTTTATATTTATTTTGTATTTTGGCGCAACTGATTTGTGTTGTGTGTTTAAATAACATTGTTAGAGCTCGACCAGGTGAGCCAGCGCCAGCGCTCATACAATTTAATGAGGATTTATTTGCCGACTTTGAGGCGTAAGTATTCAGGGCAGAGGAATATCTTTCCAGTTAGCTTTATAAATATTGCCAATTCTCAAAAGTCCAAAACGCGCCACAGATGTGCCCGAGGAATTGAAGCCCTCTTCTGGCGCCGACACCGAAACCGCGGTGCTCTGCACCGGCTTCGACTGGGCGAACGACAGATTTGGACTGCAAAATAAACAGAAATATGAGTTAGATCGCTTGTAAGTCAACTTCTGGCCTCAATTTAGCTCGTTATAAACAGTTTATAACCCCGTGTACTCAATGTAGTGTCTCCAAAGCTACCAACATAGACAGAGACTGAGATATAATACCTATAAATACTTACCTAGTTTTTGTATGGGTTCCTTACGATTTAAGGCTAAATTCAAACCATTTAACATGCGTAACGCCAATATTTATTATTTTCTCTAATATAAATAATACAAATTAGTTTATAAGTAGTTAGATAAAGTCATAACATTTTGCTTAGATTTTCTTGTATATCAAGAAAATTGGACTGCTAGAACGTCCGTTAGAAAATATAGAATTTGAATGTTAAAGCACCAATTGATTCTATTTAAGATTTAAAATACAATATTAACTATAGGCTAGTAAACATTGCTACCAAGAATAAACTTCAACATATATTGTATATTTTTCATGTCAATATTACATTTTTCATATACTTAGTGGTATTTTTCCTCGAACTTGTAACATAATAAAATCATTTCCCTAAAAGGTTTAAAAATCTTGCTAACTGTTTTTAGTAAGTTTTCAACACTCGTATAATTAAAAAAGAATTAGAAAACAATTGAAATACTTATTAAAAAACTAGAGGTTGCACTTATATAAATTCTATATCAGTCAGTAATAAACATTTTTGGCGGTAGAAATTTTTCGTGCTTTTAAACCAAACCATTTTAGGAGAGAAAATGCTTTAGGTTCGTCAAAATTTTTATGAAACTGGTATGGTTTATGGTTTATGATTTTTAAAACTTGGGAATTCTGGTTTCAGCGGTTTTCAGCTTTGATTAAAAATAAGAATTCGAGATGAAAACTAACTCCATTAACAATGTCAATAATAATTTCAAAACAATTATAGTTACTGTAAGTTCCGATTTCTAAACGACCACTGTAAATTACAAAAAAAAACTTTCACTTTTCATTAGTGCCAAATGATATGACATTAGATAGACATAATCGTTTCTGATTAGCCGAGAGTTTCTTCTAAGTTCTCAAACAAAGCTTTGTCAGAACTTAGAAGATGGCTAATTAAAATAACTGCACCCATTGATGTGAGTATAGCACGCTTGTTAAACTCTAAAATGCTTCAACTTAGGTCTAGACTATATCATATTTGTAGATTATAGACTTATGCTATGCCAAACACAACTTGAGCTAAGACGATTTTCTATTCCAAACAGGGGCATGACTGTGACCACCAATGCAGTTGTGATAACCAAGGATCAGAGCAACCTAATTGGGATAAGCATTGGCGGCGGCGCACCAATGTGTCCCTGTCTCTATATAGTACAGGTGAGCGCGAATCGCAAAAAAATTAAGAAGAAGCTTAAACAGTCGAAACGGCCTTAATTATGATTGTTATTTTGGAAAAATATTGATTTTGGTAATATTAAATTTTTTTCTGCTCGATATTTAGTAGAGCTATCCGAACACTGTCTGCCAAATTTGGTGATATTAGCACAAAATTTTGGGAAATATGGATTTTCCATCAACATATATAAATTTGATCTAGCTATGAAACTGAGGGAGATCTGTCGATTTTATCGATTGACCACGCCTCCAGCAGGTGTAGCCAAATAGCTGTACCCTTAATCTGATGCGGAAAGACACGAGTTCAGACACACGGATGGAAAGCACGACGGACAGTGCACAAACCCGATATAATCCTTTCACTTCGTGCACGAGCATAAAAATGACAATCACAAACAATTTTCAATTGCAATTTGAAGTTTATTGAAATTTGTTAAACTGTTGCCTTGGTGCGCTTCCACGGATTGGGACTAGCCTTGAAGTTGGTCAGCTTGCGCGCCTGCGTGTACTCCTCCTGGCAGCGACGCGCCCACTCGATGGCCTTGAGGCGCCAGCGCGCCTGCTGCTCTCGCATGTTCCACATATCGAACTGCTTGC